>PYXC01001036.1:3057500-3120000 GCA_015244755.2 Tenualosa ilisha
TCACACCACAAAAGTACAAGAGCCTCTATGAACACATTCTTGCTAATAAAACACTGATGAACATTGGGATAACAGGGCCGAGTTCAGGGTGCACAACACCTAGCGAAACGATTACTTCAACAGAAACGGCTACGCTGAACACCTTGTTATTCGCACATGCACAGCTGAGAGGGCCACAGTCAGCTATTTGTCTGCCATTTTTTGTACTGCGCCCAACTAACTTCATACGCATTTATTTAAATGATTTACTTTATTTTCAAATTTTCACTGATATTAGCCATCTGAAGAGGACTCTAGGTGGCTATAGCCTTTTTTCATACATCTGGTTTTGTCTACAGATCAATGCTGACAGGTTTCCCCCTTTAACACACCCACTAAACGAGAGAAAACTAGACAACATAGAAAGCCTGTTGCAAATCGTTGAACAACATTGAACAGGTGTGGACAATGGTAGTGTAGCGGTTAAGGAACCTTGTAGCATGAAAAATGTGGGTCTGAATTCCAGATACCACTGTTGCACCCCTGTCTAAGGCGCTTAACCCTAAGTTGCACTAGGGGAGACTGGACCTGTAGTAATTGACAACTGATAAACGTAAGTCACTTACTTACTGGATAAAAGCGTCTGCTAAATGCTAAGTGCATAAATGTAATGTATTGAATGTTCAATCAGGAAATCGTAGTGAAAGGAAGTGAAAAACAGTGCCACTGAACTCGTCCACAAAAGGAAAGGTACGCTGGGTATTTCTGACAACTGAACCATGCTGTCAGGCAGTTCTTAGTTAACGTAAAGCATCAAAGCAGTCAAGCCAAACGTTTCACTGCCAGCCAACGCATTCAAAGCCAGCGTTCAGACAATCATCAAACTGTTAGTCTGTTACCAAGGTGACAAATCCTGCTTCTCTGGAGAGGGAACAAAGTGACACCCGTGGCAGAGACAGTGCACCCACATGAGTGGTCTCAAGAGCCCTCTCAGGACAGCGCACACACACACACACACACACACACACACACACACACACACACACACACACACACACCACACAGGACTGCATGCAAACAGGTGGGTGAGCATCATGAGCGCAGCTATTGGCGGGCCAGTTCTAGTAGTGGAGGGACTGAGTGCGCCGTGAGAAAGACCTGTGGAGAACGTCAACAGTAAGCCAGTGGTGCAGAGAGACGGGAAGAGCGTCTACAGCCAGCAGGTCCCTGTGGAGAGTGAAGAGGAGTGGAAGTGTGCAGCAGACGCACGGCCAAGAGGCCAGCAGACTCTGTGTGCTGTTAGTGAGGTCTGACCGAGAGAGAAGAGAGAAAGGAGGAGTGATGAGGGAGGGAGGGAGGCTGTGCCAACACGCGGCAGGCATGCGCGGGTACTGGGTGAGGCACCTTGCGGCGTCTTGCGAGGCTTGGCTGGAGAAGCGGGGGAGATTACTATGGCTACCGGGGAAGAGGAGGAACCTGCGTCGCTCTCACCTGGAGGAGGAGGAGGAAGAGGGGGCATGGAGGGAGACTCTTCAGGGTGGGAGAGAGAGACAATGAAGGAGAGAGAATGGGCAGAAAGACGAGAGAGAGAGAGATAGAGATAGAGAGAGATAGAGACAGACACTACACAACTGGTCATATGCTCTTTAACTGACGAGAGCTGCTATGCTGCTAGGCAACGGCACATCTAGAAAAACATTTCAAGACCAATACAAATGAGGAGAGCCAGCAGACAAATCACAGATGGGAGGTAACCCCTCCGAAAAACACCATACACTCATCAATTCATGCAATTTAAACAGTGTGATAAACTCAACCAGCCACCACAAAACACACAGACAGGGTAATCAGCAGGTTCCCAGGTGCATCAGGAAAGGGCGTTCACCCTGTTAAAAGAGAACAAAGAGGTGGTGTGTAAAAACAGCCAATGAGCTGAGCCGTACCAGTTCTGTGGTCTGTGTCGGAGAGGCCACCCCAGGACCAGCGCTTCTGCCTCTGCTCTGCCCTCTGGCTGCGCTCCTGAGTCCGCCGCATCACTGCCTCATAACGCTCCTGAGAGGAGGAGAGGAGAGGAGTGGGGAGGAGAGGTGGAGGTGAGGAGGGAGAGGAGGAGGAGAGGAGAGGAGAGGAGAGGAGAGAAGGGAGTAGAGGGGAGGAGAGCAAAGGGGAGGAGAAGAGGGCAGAAGAAGGAGGGGAGAGGTGAAGGGGAGGAGGAGAGGTGGAGGGGAGGAGGAGAAGGAGAGGAGTCGGTTAGGAAGTCGCCCGTCAGTATAACGGACTACTAAGCATATGACATCAGCAGAGTACATATTTCATAGCTGCAAAGCAGAGGGCCCACACAATGAGCTCACATAATCAAGTGCAGTCAAAAGTGATAAGCAGTAGGCAACAGCTCTTAAGCTCCAGCACCGAAAGCTTTCAAGATCCAAAAAGAAGTCTAGTCGCCTATGACTTGGATGAATGAGAACCTCGATGGACATAATCAAGTGTAGTGCCCTAGGTGTGTGGACACAGCTCATGTCTTGGAGAGACCAGCAGTCCTAGTCCTAGTCCTATGCTCTGGGAGAGTATGGACTGAGTAGACTAGTAGTAGGCCAGCATTACTAATGAAAAGCTGCTGAAGGCAAACTAAATGTCAAGCATACAAAACAAAGTTAGAGAATCAATTCCTCCCTTCTTCAAAACCACAAACAAACCATTTGCATGAACTCTACAAGGGCGCTATAACTACAGTGGGTTCAATTGTAAACTACAGCATACTCCCTGATGTCAAAATATTGGAGTAACTGAAGTAAATAATGCAGTTCTGAGGTAATACAATTCCACTGCATTTAGAGCAGATGTACCTCTCAGGTCCTGTATTAACAAATATAAACAAAAAGGATTAACACCTCAGAAAGTTCAAAGAATCAAAAAGTCCAATATCGGTCAACCTCTGAGGATTCTTTAGCTTTTTGTTTGTTTACTCATTACTGAACAACACAATGCATTAAACGTAATGCATCTTAAAGCAAACTCACAGTGTACATCTTTTCTAGTCAAGAACAAAAGGTTAATGAGTCCATTATCAAACCGGCATCTCTGGAAAAGCAGACGGCAGCTTTGATCACAGACAGTGTTTAGAATAAGCAGCAGCATCTGAGCGCAGCCTAAAGCGCCTGGCGGCTGCCTGCAAACACAAACACGCACGCACCTTTCAACTAACAACCAGTTTACAAATGCAGGGGAAGCACAATTAGTTTCACATTCAGGCAGTTGATCATTCACTACAATTCACTACAATTCAGTAGATTATTACTGACTAAATAAAACGGGGGAAGGGGCTGGTGTCCAACAATGGCACATCAGGGGACGTAATATGCTAATGATATTCAAACCAAAGATCTGGACTGTCCAAGGGGGCATCAGGTGAAAGACTTAGGTGTCCAGTGGCACAGCAGCAAGGAGCTATGAAACACAGCAGGCACTCACTCACTCCCTGTGGGTTTGGTCTTTGGGATTAGCCAGCCTTAAGGATCCTGTGAGTCTGGCTCTTCATAAGTACACACACATAACCACACACACACACTCGACCCTTAAGAGCCAGAACAGCGAGGTCCAGCCAAACCTAAGCTCTGTGGCACTCCCAGGCGAGGGCAAGGCTCCTGGCTAGGGCACAGGCCGCTGAAAGGAATGGCATTAGCATTGTGAGACGGCCTCAGCCCATGAGTAAATATGCACTTAAAGGATTGAAGTGGATGAAATGGCTGTGGTAAAGTCCTACTAACAGCAGAAAGCCTAGATTCTTCAGAGAGTTAGTTAAGACTGACTCCAGTGTGCTGTGAGTGGCTTAGGGGCTAGGCTATTGTGTTTCCATGTTCCTGGTAGCAGACGCACAGAAAGAGGGGTCGGGAGGGAGTTCAAAGTGTTAGGGAACAGAGACAGTGGAGAAGTGAAAGAGACTAGAGAATATGGGTGCAGAAGAGAGAGAGGAGAGAAGAGAGAGAGTAGAGAGGAAAAAGAGTAGAGAAGAGAGAGTAGAGAGGAGAGAGTAGAGAATATGGGTGCAGGAGAGAAAGAGTAGAAAGAAGAGACAGTGAAGAGTAAAGAATATGGGTGCAGAAAAGAGTGGGAGTAGAGAGAAGAGACAGTAAAGAGTAAAGAATATGGGTGCAGAAAAGAGAGAGGGGATGAGAGAGGGGGTAGAGGGATGCCCCTACCTTCTCCTCCTCCTGCTTGAGCTTCCTCTTCTCCTCCACAGCGGCCCTCCTCTGCTCCTCCTTCCGCCGCTGCTCCTCTAGTTTGCGTTGCCGCTCCTCCATCTGCCGCTCCACTTGAAGCTTGGACTTGCGCTCGCGCTCGAGGATCTGAGACTCACGCGCCGCTGCAGGGACAGTTGAGGTGAGGGGAGGTGAAGTGAGGTGAGGGGAGGTGAGGTGAGTGGAGGGGAGGTTGAGGGGAGGGGAGCAGAAGAGAGAGAGGAGCCAGGACAAAAATGAAGAAAAATCAGAGGAAATTTGTGGGACGGTCTGAAAATTCAGTCCAAACATCTAGAAACAGTCACATCCCATCATGCTATAAAACATGAGATGAATGGTAATGTTTGTTTTTTTCCGAGTTTAGCAAGGAAGCCTCACCCTGTTGTTTTTCCTGCTCCTCCCGTCGTTCTTTCGCCACTCTGAGTTTTTCGTCTATCTTTAAAGCAGCTCCATCGATAACTAAAAGCAAGCAAACACACACACACACACACACGAGACACTTAATCTCCACCTGGCAGGAAGCCTTCCTTCTTGATCACGCCCAAGCGCAAACAGTCCGTTTCAAAATCCTAGTGAAGAACCAGCACGACAACATCAGAGTCCCAGCACACTCCTCAGAGAAGAGTCTACTCGTCCTTTGATGCGTCAACACTTCGTCGCAGTCCTACCACTCCTCAGCTCGCTTGCCCATCAGCTCACTAGCCAGATTACGTGCTGCAGGTGTAACAGCGAATGTGGAGGGATCACCTGCTCTAAAGCCACTTTTAATAAATTCCCTGCTTGGTCATCGCTGCCCATTGTAATGCCAGTGGGAACATAACTCAAGTCAGCACTGGAGATTGAGCCCAGAGGGATTAATGACAACACACATTAAACTCGTCAGCTTACCCTGGGCCGTGACAGCGGATGGAGCCGCATTTTGTTTATAACATAACCAAACCTTTGTTTGCCAGCCCTGGGCTGCCCACGGTCTGTGACATTAGCTTGCATACAAACATACAACACATGCAACATTTTGAGCAATGTGTATTTGTTCATAAGCAGGCTATAAGTGGAATTTAGCGTTGTTAACTCTAAATTGACCGAAAGCCTTAGAAGGATGTAAGTAATCCCTCAGTGTAAGAGGGAACAGCTCACTAATAACTAGTCATACAACTAATCTAGATATGTTCATGAATTATGGAATGGAAAAATAGAATTGAAAAAAGAAATATTTTTCAACTGATCTGCTTCCCTGCCAAAGGCATGCAGACATAACAGGCTGGCTCTCGTGTCAAGAAAAGGTAACTCATTTGTAGACACATTTGAATACAAATACAAAGCTAACATACAGTTACACAGTTCACGGGGCCAGTGTTAACATCCAAAAGCACTAGTACAGTGGTTCACTATACTCCCCTAAAACACCATTTATGGACTTTGGAGTGACATGTCTCCTTCAAGACAGATAGTATGTCTTGTTAGCATAGCAGACTGGGCCAGGATGTCAAAACACATTCAGCCCTCCATTTTCTAAATATTTCTATCCATCAATAACCCTGATTCCCTGTGTGTGTGTGTGTGTACCTGGTCGGCCTGCTGGGCTCTTGGCCGATGTGGGTGTGCTGGCAGCGGCTGTGGGCCCTGGGCTGTTTCCTGCTAGGCTGCGGCGCTCCTCAGCCTGTGCCTGAGCAGCTGCAGCTGGAACACACACACACACACACACACACACACACACACAGAGCAGGACATACAGTCAGACATAACAGAGTAAAGACATGGAAGCAAATTCTGTTGTTTTTGTTGTTTATTACTTTTCTTGATTCATATGGAGCTGTGAGATGATGAGCTAAAGTTCTCTGGAAACAGAAAGCAGTCGCCTGGGTCAGGAGGTCACTGAGACGGTCACATGATCTCCATCAACGGTCAGCCGACCAAAGATCTACTTAACACCACCCTGCTCATGTGGCATGGTACTGAACAAACTTCAATAACTCAGCAAGCAGCCAAAGCAGCCAGAGTCAAGCCCTGGGCAGCAGGTCCTGTCCCTTCCCTCAAACATCCCTTTGACAGCATTTCTCTGACTGGCACAGTCTGAGTGAGCAGTGGGGAACAAAGAGACAAGCCCATGGACGGAAGGAAGGAAGGAAGGAAGGAGGGGGGGGGGAAGTGGAGGGGACGTGATCAACGAATACTGGGGCCCTTTTAATGACTTGCATTCCTGTGTAGCCCTGAGCAAGTAAGAGAGACAAGCCCCATAAGAGAAGAGTGCTGAGGCAGCAACACCGTCATGTGATTGCAGACAGGCGGCTGGGATCGGAGCCTGAGTTAAGAGAGAACGAGGTTCTCATGAGGAACCAGGTGATCAGACGGAGCTGGCAGGGAAAACAGTAGCCTTGTCTTCTTCTGCTTTTTTACTCCTTAGGTCTTTACAGGCATCTCAAACATCAGGTGATGTCATGTATAGCCTGCATCTCCATAGCATCATGGCAACCACATCATCTGCCCATCATAAAAACATCCTATCCAAGACCGAAATGTCTGAATCTTCACCTTGGTGTCAGTTTTCAACAGTATCAATAAGTGCCACGGAAACGGACAGACGAGATGTGACTCAATCAATAGTCTCGTTGTTTGAGGTCACCGGGGGTTGTCGGTAGGAAAAAGAACCAGAAAATTTAACATAAACATTACCAAAGGCTGAATAGTGAACCAGTAGCTAATGTTAACTGAGTGGGGCACAGGAAAATTAAACTGAAAGTGAGTTTCTGTGCCCCATTCAGTTAGTGTTAGCTGCCATTCGCTATTCAGTCAAAGCTGTATCAAATTTTCTCATTCTTTTTCCAGTAGTAGCACTCTGTAGCCTAATCTCCAATGACAGGGCAATCATTCACACTGGATTTCCCCTTTAACTGCTACTGTTCAAGTTAAAGAAAGGGCCCTGTTCCCTTTTTTGCATGAGTGTGGCTTTCTCAGAGATGTTTTCAGCTGAGCAAGTAGAGTGCATCCATGCCAAAACAGCACAGCAAAACATACAGTGTGTGAAAGTCAAAGTGACAGTTTGAGTTTGAATCTGAGTTTGCAGGAGAGACGGAGGCCATAAGAGGAAGAACTGATGACAACACCACAAAGGGGGTTATCACTTCAAAAACCACTGGGGCCAGGAGCAAAGGTTACACAGAAAGCAGACATCTAAACTCATTTCAAACGTCTCCTAAATCAAAGAGTCTACAACCGGCTACTAGGCTAATGGACCATGTTCACATTTTTGAGTCGCTGATGAAGCTGGCATCTTGCCATCCGGTCCTTGAGGGGTAGGAGGAACAGGCTCAAGGGAGGGTGACGAAGAGTAATGCACTCGCAAGGGAAAAGTAATCAATCAATAAATAAACAAACATAGATGTGTGTGGTCTGAATTATGAGATTACAGACAAAGGTTACAGGGTCAAATCACTGGGTCAAAGTCTCAGGAGAACAGCTAATCCAAACCAGAGTTGCTCATCAGTCACACTTGACTAGATTAGACAGCCAAGCCAGGGGCCTGCTGCTGCAGTAGCAAAGCCCTCAGCCCCTAGGCTCTGGCGGGAGACGGAGGGCCAGGGATAGCAGTGGTCTTCTGAAGTCCAGTCTCTTGAGCCAACGAGGCAATTAGTGAGCCACAGGGCCTATGACGGGAAAGCCTGGGGTTTGGCGATGGACACCAGCCAGAGACTGGGAGGGCCATTCAGAAAGACAAAACGAGCACTAGGAGTGCATCACGAGAGAAAGGAAACAGCAAGCATTCCAGAGCGTTTTTTTCTGCTGAATTATCTAAGAAACTTGGAAAGTACAGTACAGGCTATACACTACAAAATGGATGCCCTGATCAGTAAAGAATTAAGAACATTGATCATGCTGAAGGAGGACTGAAGAGTGGATAAAACCCCCCTGGGAATCTACAGAAAGCAGAGGAGGCAGGGAGAGGGAGAACAGGAGAGAATGGCTACCAAAGATGGAGAGATTATGAAACATGTTGCAACACCTAAAGCTCACATAGACTAACACAGTGAGTGGCGCAGCAGAACGTCATTTAGGCTACACTTTCTTCTGTCCTTAGGAGCTGTGTAACAACTATGAATGTCAGACAAGACCAAAATCCGGTACTATTTGCGCCCATACGCTGATTTTCTTTTCTGGACAGCCAGGGTGCCAACGGCTACTTATGTGTCCACCAGAAACTGTCCAAATCCTATTAATGGACAAAGGCTGTCTGTGCTCTCACGTTGACAATCAATACTCTATATATGTCAATCAATCAGCCAGGCTACTGTAGAGTTCCGCCTACAACATGTCAGCCTGAGTTAACAATCAAGGCCAATTCTGTGTGTGAGGTCCAGACAAAGACATCTATGTAGACCCCAGAGATTAAAGTGACGGCAGAAAGATAACAGAATTGTTGGCTACAGAAAGTAAACTATTCTCTTGTGTGCAAAACATTCATTCATGTGCTGCTGTTGATTTCACTCAAAAAGGTTAGTTGAGGCTACTTTCAGACACTTGACAGAAAGCTGGGTCACAGACTAAAACCTTGTTAAGCATCTTGGTTACCAAGTGGAGGCAGACTTAAGGGAAAAAAGGAAAGCCTTTTTTCAGGAATCCTGTCTGTTGTGCAACTTAGACAATTATCAGTGTCCAGAGTCAGGTTTACAGAGCAAAGACAATGGAGAAATCAAGAACAAAAATGGTCAAATGGTCAAATCATATGAACAGAATCTATGAAAAACAACAGACATGGTACATTAGTATTAGAGTAATAACATCTGTATCATGACTTAATTTACTGTTAATGGCAGGCTCAACTGAGAAGGGCAGAATCATCATGCAACAACTTAGCTTAGTTAGGCTAAGGGTCAGGAAATGGCTAACGATGCACATATCACAATATTAGAATTATACATATGAAAACTGGCTTGTTCATTTGACAATCAGTTGCATGATTCTTAGTGTCACTCAGCTGGACTCGCTACTTAGCCCTCAGTTTATTAGATGGAATTTAGATCATTCATTACCATTACATTTATTCATTTAGCAGACACTTTTATCCAAAGCTTAAATTTGTCAACTATCAATTACATCAATCTCCCTGAGAGTAACTTAGCTCAAGGGCACAACAACTCAAGGGCACAATAGTGGCAACCAGGATTCAAAGCCACAATTTTCCAGGCTACTTGGATGCTAGCCAGGTTCCTTAACCACTACACCACCACCGCCCGTTACCATCAACAAGACCCGACTCCTGATCCTGTACTCCAGCGTAATGGTTGCCCATCAACCCTCCACATAACTACAACCGACTGAGCATATATTATAAGACTATTGGTCTGTATCAGGTCTGACTGTGCAACAGAACATGAACAGAACACTATCAGTCTAGTCTAGACACACACAAGAACATCAACTGAGTAGTCAGTTGCCTCTGATGACTGAGCCTTCAACATCACCTGTTCATAAGGATGGAGAAGTGTGTATGTATGTGCCTGTGTGTGTGTGTGTGTGCGTGTGTCTTGCTGGAGAGCTCTACAGAGAAAGCCTCACAAGGCACTACTGAATATGCAAAGGGCTGAGTCACCCTCTGAGGCCAGGCAGCGTAAGCTCTCTCCAGCACACTACATGCAAATAGCCAGCTGCCAAACAATAGTCCTGCACAATGAGCACATTTATCCAACGCGTGTCAGACTGGCCCACCGCAACACATGCCCAACCATGGCGTGAGGCTGACCGTTCAGCCATCTCTGCGCACAACCCTGTTTCCATATCTCAAGCATACAGGAAACCTGGATGAATTCAAATTTTAATGAAAAATCAAATAGGATATTTCAGTGATAGGCTCACCAAGACCGGAAGGCCAACTGATGAATTAGCTGATAATCACAGGACTTTCTCTCCTTCAACTAGAGCATTGCTGTGGGGCTAGCAGTGATATCAAGGTAAGGTCAGGTAAGATAAGGTATACTTTATTGTCCCACAGGAGGAAATTTGGCTTGGGCTACAGCCACTGCATTGCATAAATAGATAATTAGACATGACAACAGACATCAGGCCTACACACAACGCACACTAATACAAATCCATGGTTCATTCCAGGCGTACTTAAACTTCACATGGGTATACTTAGTACGGAGTCAAAAGGAACGAAAGACATCTACGTAAGTGCCCCTAATGACACAGTTGGCAAGGGAACCGCGCTGCTGATGGCACAGGGATATGAGAACACAACACACACAGCTGGCACCATGGAGACGGGCCCAGCCTGTAACACCTAAGCCCTGATAAGATGATGGTGGCCTAGGCCCTTTACACAGAGCTTACAGAGCGGCTGGGCAATATTAAAACAGTGAGCACTCATGCAAAGGGATCTTACCATAAATATCATAACAATTTGAGTCTTAATTTGAACATCCACACACACCATGTGACACAATAACCCTGTCGTTATCCATAATGTGCAGACAGTACCATTCTTGTCATCACAGTGAATTAAATAAGTCTGCACCCACTCAGGAGAAAAAAAAAGAGCCGAAGGCCCAAGAACCATGCGATTTGTCCTGAGAACTGAGTACTAGCAGGATGTTGGTGCATCTGGAGCTGGTATGGTCTGCCGTGTGCCACTAGCTGCTGAAACACAAGGCACCTACACAACATGAGGCTGCAAATCAACTAATCTGTACCTCCCTCAGGAAAGAAAAACATCTCCGGATGCCTTCAAAGACTAGCCTTGGCCATCACAAGAAGCACTGTTTACCACTCAGTACAGACAGTGTAGAACAGCACACTGTTTACTCAGCGTGACTCTTCCTATGGATTCTACATAATGAGGAGGCGCTTAGCCAAGATAAAGAGTTAACATCCGAGCAGCCAGCCACACTAAAGTACAAAAACTGGCATAGCTGGTATATTAGCTTCATCATTTAAATAAGGGAATCAGCCAACAACAAAACACATCACACAAGATTCCTAGAACACAACATTTGGTAGAACAGAGCTACAGCCCAGAAGAGTTCAGACATGCCTCAGAGATGACCATGATTAGAAATGGCACCATTCCTCGCTCCAAAACCAGCTGCTCCAAAGAGCTGGTCAGATGACGGAATGGAGCGGAGAGCTTGGCCAAACGGCACGGGAGCAGCCAGGACAGACACAAAAGACGCGTTATGGGAGACACAAGGGGACTCTATGCCACACACTCACATAAATACCAGCCAGCCAAAGAGTCCAGTCAGTGTTTGGAGCCGCAGAGGTCCTGCTCCTCTGTGTTCCTGTGCGTCTCTTCTGGTTGAGGAGCTGTGCTGTGTGCTCAAAAGGGGGATGGGGGGGTTGGGAAGCACACAGGAAGTGCAGTAATGCAGATGGCCAGAGAGCAACGTGTCTGCACGGTCCAATAAAGCAGGCCTTCAGAGAAGGCACAGCTGCCGTCCCAACACACACACGGACGCCCACACTATTCAGATCTTGCATACGGGATTACTGAGGACACCTGGGCCGTGTAAGCCCAGGCTATTTCCAGAGTGGCGGGGATGACGAGTCATCAGTGACAGCAGGTCATGCTCTTCTCTCACGAGAACTTAATGAATGCTAATTAGGAGTCTTCCCCCTGCCCTCTCAAGTCTTTTGGGGTGGATTCCAATAGACCACTGATCATTCTGTTCTCTTCACTCATAAGCAAGAGAAGCATTTACCTGTTGTGGCCTTGTCCGAAGGAAAACAACATGGACTAAATGTGATGCATCTGGTGTGAAGAATCCACTGTGCCACTGTGCCTGTCAGATGGTGTATACAAAAATGACAGCGCACAATATAGGGCCATTAGAATACACTGCAGTCCAGAGAATTCTTACGAACAGCACAAGTTAATCTTCCCTGCATCAGCTGCAGTCGCCTTGTAGTACTTCCTGTTGACACCATAAGACCTCTGAAAATCCTTCGCTGGGAGGTGGCAGCACTCATTACTTGTTTCACAGATTCCTCACTCATACATTTCCTTCTTTGGACTCCCACTGGACCATTCTTTGGTACTTTTAGCTGCACTGGACGATAAGCTGAAAATAGAGAGCACTGACAGTGGCTTGCCTGGAGCCCCAATGCTCTGACGGCACCTCTAAATTACAGTGTATGTGAGGACACACATTTTTGTGGACACGTGCAGAAATGTGGAGGCTTTGGCTGCCCTTTAAGACGGGAGCTGTCAGTCTTATGTCCAACAGCAGGCTACTCGAGCTTGGGAATCGGACACAGGCAGACCATGTTCCATTCACAGCAGACTGTAACTATTATGACCTGAACTAACCGCCATTTCTCCACACATCTGCAACTCAGATGGCTGGAGATATCTGCCCAACAAGCCTGACTGCAACTGGTTTGTAACAAGAAGCATGGAATATAATTTTTTTTACCTGCCGTATTCTTACAAAACAAGGTGAACAATTATTACAGAGCTATAGAGCTCAGAAATGAGAAATGACAAAAACACTATTCAAAAATGTTGTTTGCTTAAAAAGACTGCTGAGCTGTTACAATAGTGCACTTTACCCTTACCAAGCTTAAGACCTTCCGTCACATGATCGTTGTGTTTAGTTTATTAATGGAGCCAACTGTGTCAGAGTAAAACAATTTCACTGGACTTCCGCTTAATTCAAAGTTGGTGATGCTTACACAACATGATGACATCAGTGATAAGACACGAGACATTTGAATGTCATCGGTTTCAAGACGCAACAGAGTGAAGTTATCTAAGTTAGTAGATTACAGACAACACATCAAAACAGACGTTAACGTTACTGACAAATAGTTGCGATGACAGCCTAGTATTCTGTGTCCTAAAACGACGAGCATAAATGTTGACACGCTAAGGCGCAAGTTTCCAGTTAATATTTAGGGAAACATACAGCTAGGTAAGACCAGACAACCCGAAGAAGGACTAACATCTTGCTTTGACAACTGAACGAAGGTGCAACAATTGCCCAATGAAAGTTCAGTCATCAAAGACTGGCTAAGTGGAGAGATCATAAATCTGTCTAACGTTGACGTTATCTAGCCAGAGATCAGTCCGCTACCAGTGTTACACCAGCGCTTCTTTATAGCCGGCATACTGTTAAATTAACTTCACAGGTTTTACTGCATTATTTTCACAAGTTGCCAATAAGCCACTGATGATTGAGTCTAACGGTAATCGTCAAGGTTAACGTTAGCAACATTATTTCGACTAACGATAACAGACTTAACATCAGTTCCCCTCCCACCCTGTCACCCGGTTAAAAAATCTTCACACTTTTTCGAAGAATCCTCATATCCTAAAGCTATAGCTCTTCGAGATATATTACCACGAAAGTCAAATTATTTTACATTAACATTACAGTAACACTGAGCATCCCTTGTGGAGCCAGGCAGCCAGCCAGACACTGGAGTCAAAACCGTGTCAACCGGCCTCGAAGCTCAAACAGAGAATTCTTGCTTCAATCACCATGAGCGTTAGCCAGATGCTTCACGGATGAGACAACTTCGCTAACTTAACTCGTTAATGATTTAAAGTGCTTGCATAGACTCTCTCATTACGAGACTACATCCGGAAAAGACAACACTCGTTAGGAATACAGATATATGTCTAACCGCTGTCCTAAAGAAAACTTTAATGTACCCGCCGGGTACGCATTACTAGACAGTCAATATACTAACGTCAGCTAGCTAGCCACTACACAAGCTAAAGCTAAGCTTGCTAAGTTGTCCGGAAAATAACAAAGGCGCAAGTACACAAAATATCAGTAGAAGCTAACTTTAGACATTACTCACACCGACACAAACCTCTCGAAACTTCCCAAATTTGCATTATAAACATATTTCTTACCCATTTGGGCACGCATCCCTTTCAGAGACGTTGCACCCTCCGCCATTTTTTTTACAGAAGTTTTCCTGCTTTTCCCCCTGACACACATTCAAGGCGCGCAATAATACAAGGGGACGTGGACAGCTAAACAATGGCAAAGTCCGTGTACAGGAGCGACATCTACTGTCAGCAAAGGTCACAAAAAGAGATGTGACCTAATTGTTGACAGAGCTTTACTTTGTCAGTTTGTAGATCATAATAGTGCATAATAATTATATCAAATGCATTTTGTGACAGAATGATGCGATATTTTCTTTTAATATATCCTGTTAATATCTGTAAAATTACCTGTGGTGGCCTGAACAGCATATAAATAGACCTACAGCTTTACTTGGATTCGCAAACATAGGCCTACAACCTACAACTTTTTTTCTCAGTTGACCTCATTATATTGTATTATTTACAAAGTAAACTTCACTATAAAATATTATTTTATGACTTTTAATGTACAGATTTACACACACTGTACACACACTGTACACACACACACAAACACAAGGGAGCATATTTTCCTGCTGTCTTACCAATCTGAAGCTGTTTACAACCTCACTAGATATGCTCTAAGGACTTTCACAGTAGCAGGGCTGAATCCCCCCATTCAAAAGACCACAGTGCCGATTCCCCTAACTATATCCACCCAACAACACAATTCCTTTGCATGTCTCAACCCACTAGGGCCTCTCATTCATTTTTAATGGCACACTACATAGTTGGATTCAGTTACACATCTCTAAATTATGCAATAGGGCCCATGTTACTTAACACTCACTTGGGCACCAGCAGTGGTGTCACTGGGGAGATGTCATGATTTTTGTTATCAGGCTACAAAATAGCCTACCTCTGAGACTCTAAAGTGCTAGGTGGAAGGTACAAGTGAGTTATTCAATCAAATAAGCTAAAGTGAGAAGAACTGGACTGGAGAAAAACTGGACTATAAGTCCAAACACTCAATAGAGGAAGATGCATAAGCGATCCTTGCGATATACAGTATTTTCTGGACATCAATTGTGTGCTGAGTCCAGCATAGCTAAAGTCAACATTAGCACTGGAAGGCAGTGAAACAAAATAGAGGATTGGTGGTGCTTGAGTTTGAGTTCCACTACTGTGTCTTCATTTAATTTTAAATGTGAAAAACTCATAATAATAAACTCTAATAATAACCATAAAACTGACTGGAGATCTCAGAAATTCTGATGAGAATGACATGAGTTATCATAGTTCTAAACAATAAGCTATGGCTTATGGCAGCTGTTTCAACAAATGATTAAACTGAAGATATGAATTCTTTAAATGTTGCAAAAAGATGATGACACTGACCTTGTCGAACAAAAAGACTTGAAGACCACTTCTTCAAATAAATATTTAGAAAATAACTTGGTGTATAACTTGCCTCCTTTTATCATTTGCTTGTACAACAAGCTTGCATGTCAGAAGGGTCAAGTCTAAATCTGAGGATAAGACTTCTGTACTGGAGGTGTGAAGCCATATAAACCATGTTGTCTCCCCCTAGTGGAGAGAGAGCGTACAGTGAGACCAAACGAGTTCAACTCCTCAGGAAGTAGGTTTATCATTAGCATTAGGTGAAACAGTAATGTCTTGTGATTCTTTGCTTTTCCTTTAAAGGAGAAATCCAGTGTGAATCAATCCATAGCCCTGTTGGTCACAGAGTGCTGTCAGTCGGAAAAAGAACAAGTAAATTTGATGCAGCATAGGCTAAGAAGTGAACCGGCTAACACTAACTGAATGGGGCACAGTTACTTAATTTCAGTTTACATTTACATTTACATTTATGCATTTAGCAGACGCTTTTATCCAAAGCGACTTACAACTCATCAACTATCAATTGTTCAGGGCCAGTCTCCCCTAGAGCAATTTAGGGTTAAGTGCCTTGCTCAAGGGCACAACGGTGGCAGCCGGGATTTGAACCCACAACTTTTCAGGCTACTTACACGCTAGCCAGGTTCCTTAACCACTACGCTACCACCACCCTTAGTTTCAGTTTAATTTCCCTATGCCCCATTTAGTTAATGTTAGCTGTCAGTTCATTATTAGGCCTGGTTATATCAAATGATTAGTGACAGTTTGGTTCAACCTCAAATTCAACTGTTCTTAAAAATGTGAATTGTGAAACCAACCTTCCTGATGACAATGCTTTCAGCAAGCTGCCCTTTTCATTGTCTCTCACTGTTAATTAGAATGTCCATAGGCAGCTCAAGATTAGAATGTCCATAGGCAGCTCAAGATTAGAATGTCCATAGGCAGCTCAAGGCTGCATCGGTCCTGCTCTGGAGCTGCATTGAGAGAATGAACAACATGAGACTGTTACTGGTCATGGCAAGACTACACAATACTTTAATTTACCGGCTACTGGTTATTTACCGGTCATTTCCTTTATACTTGGCATCACTGGCTCCTCTTTCATCTCTTCTTCACTACGACAGAGATCTTCTTCAACTGTAAAAAGAATATATGTTTAAAGCAAGAAGACTATATGCTTTATGTTAAAAGTTTTTATTATTATTTTATAACTAACTTGATGCAAAGCTGTATTGTTCATTTCTTACAGTTGACATTCCCAGTAAACCAGGCTTCACTCCCATCTGTAATAGTGGGGTCCATCTGTCTGCACATTTAGGCCTCTCATAATGGGAGGTGAGCATACTCAAACTGTCTTCAAACTGTCTTCAGTGACTCTAGTTGTCTCTAGTTGTTGTAGCAATCTTATCCTGCTTGGTCATGTCTTGCTAATCCAGCTCAGCAGCCACCTTCCTCTCAATAACAGCAGTAACAGCATTTCTCTCAATTGTGGTGGTCTCAGCCAGACAGTCTCCAGCTCCTTGAGAAGAAGTCTGACTGGCAAGTGTGGTGAAAAATCCCTTGCATTTCAATCTGGTTCTCAATTCCTGTGATAACAGACTGCTTGTTGGTCACAGTGGAGACCAGATTCCCATCTGACCGTCTCATCCTCCATTTTTTTACACTTTCCATTCTCTTTGGTGAGATATTTAGAGACCAAAGTCTTGGAGTGGCATATGATAGTATATCTGAGACCAGCCTAGCAGCTATATCAAGCAAATATGAAACCTCAGTTCTTGCTTTTACATATGAAATGAGTATGAAGTGAAGTAAAATACTAGAAAGGCATATCCATACAGTCGATCTCCATCTTGCATATCTGCAGTAGAGGTGTCTGGAGTCACTGAAGCCTCATCTAATATTTTCACAGAGGACTGCTGCCTCCATTTGCCCTTCTTTCACTGTTGCTGCTCCTCCTGGAGTTCACAAGAACCTGCACAAAACTAACAGCTGCATGTGTTCCCCATGTTTTGTCCTGGCACCTGGCCAGAGTCTCAGGTCCTCAGGCAGAGGATGGAGCCCTTAGCATCCACAGCGTGGACCTGTGTTCTGGGGAGATCAACAACGGCCTCAATCAGCAGCAATTCAGGCACAGAAATTCTGTTTTAATCATAGCTGTGTGTCTCTAGGAAGCGCGGCTCAAAATTCATAATAATTTTATGAAATTTTATGTAATTCTCTACATCTAGAGCTTTAGATTTCTTACAAAAGAAGTAGCCCTATGCAAACTAGGCAGATATTATCAGAAATTAAGAAGGAGAGGACAGTTTCTCCGGACACAGATCTTATAAGATGTGGCTTACATTCTGATTTTATGAGAGTGATTATGATCCCTAAATGTAATTTATGCATTCAGATATAGTATGTCCCAATTTCTGCCATCCCATGAACTATACATAGTTTTGTAATGTATTTAAATGGAATTAAATGGCTTTGATTCGATTTTCAGTCAATAACCATTCATGAGGCCTAAACAGGTTGTGCGACTTAGCCTGGTTCTCACACATACTGATCTGCTATGCTAGCCAAGCCAGACTATAACATCAAAATGTATAGTCTGAACACGACCAATAGACTGAGCTAAATCCTAAGGGTGGAATCAGTGGTTGTCTTTCAAACTGGATAGCGTTACAACCAATCAGAGTAATGTCAGCAAACATGTCCTTGTTTAAAGTTAATGACTTGAGTACCTTTTTCTGCTCAACTTTCAAAGAAAAGCCCAAGTCTAACTCTACGAAAGATACCAAAGCTGATTCAAATAGCAACTATTTCTTTGGCCACTTAGTTGATTTGCACCATCACAGCCCTGCCATTACTGTGCTAAGCCTGTCCAATGACTCGCTACAAATATAGAGCGCTGTGATTGGTTACCAAGCCTGAGTAAAACCAATGGCAGACCTACCAAAGCTCCAATGGTGCATGGCTAGACGTACCCACGTAGCCCAATGGTGCGTCTAGATTTCTGGGTTCTGTGTGCACTCCTGCTGTGCACTTCAGTCTGGCCAATTTCATGTAATCTCAAAATACCATGAGGCGGGATTAACAGACATAGGTCAAAATGCCTCTGCATGCTCTGCTCTGCTCTGCTCTGCATGCATTGGATATGCCCAGAGCGGTAGAGAAAATGCTTTTTGTTTTTTTTTTGTTTTTTTTTTTTTTGTTTGTTTGTTTTTTACATTTTTAAGCATCAGCTATCATAAGTGTACTGTTAGACCTCGTCAGTTTTGTATTCGGCTGTCATGAAATGTCAGTGTTGATGTTAAAAATGTAATGGCTTTAGGGACCTAACTGAATGCTTGGTATTGCAATGGAGGCTAACGTTTTTAATACGGTTTTAATGTGATCCTTTTTTTGTAATGTGACATTATGCATAGTTGTTAGTTGTTATGCATAAATTGTTAGGTTTTATGTTAACAGTTAGCTAGAGGCAGGTTGTTTTGTCACTGTAATGTGTAATGCATTAATAAAAATGAATCAGAGTGCATAATCTGAACCTTGTCGTATTTGCTTCAACCTGTAGCCAGATTGCATGATTGTGAATAGATGCTTCATTGTTTTCCCAATATTTTTTTTACATTAAACATGACTTCTAAGTTATGTCAGGTAGAGCTGCTAATTGCATGTTGATAGGCTCAGGTAACTAGAAATTGCATTCAGACTCCTTACACCTGGCAGTAGGCCTACAAGCTACTTTGGTGTGCAGATCATACATCTCACATAAGAAGTATAATTAAAACCATTTTTAACTTGTGCACAATGAAAAATAGGCCTATTAACATTAGAATAATTCAAACAAGCAAATGCTTAGGTACATCCCTGGAATTGATTGTGTGAAACCTCAGACAAACGCAATTAAAATAATCAGCTTGTGAATCTGTGAATGCTTGTGCAGAAGAGCATTACATGTAGAGTTCTGCCAATTTAGTGCTAATTATGTTTAGGCTAAATATCTAATGCATTTACTGTGGTGCGGATGACTGAAAATCCTGTACTTGTACCGTGTAACATGTACATTTACATTTACATTTATGCATTAAGCAGAGCTAAATAACAGCATACATAACAGCAATACGCATGCTGATTTGTTTATTTTTGACTCTTCTTTTGTTGTAGATCTTGCTGTGCTGGATACCAAGAGATCTGATGCTGACTACAGGTTGTCTCTTCACAAGCGTAGTGCTCCTCTCTGTGCCTTGGCTGGCTTCGCAATGAAATGGCAGTTGAGATGACTAAATGTGAACATGTTTGTGAATGTGTTGGCCTAGTGTCCATTGACTATTGTTTTCTTCTTCTGCTTCCTACATTTCTACTCCACACACCAGCAACACAGAGGACAACAGAGGAGAATGAACTTGGTTTTAGATGCAAACACTTGCCATTATGAAAGCACTTCTGGTTGCTTTACCCTCTAGAGACTAGTCTGACTACATTTTCTTAGTGCACAGTATGCTGATTTAATGTTAAAATACAGAAAGCGAATATCACACAGATTTATACTGGACGCCTTGCCATAAACAGCATACACACTCCATTTTTCCACTTACTGTGCAGCAGTGGCCTACATTTTGCACTTAGATTATGTGCTGTCTTTAAAGTTGTCATTGTGTGTGTACATATCCTTATATTGTACTTACATACTGTCTGCTGTCAGTACCATACGGTCAAGGGAGGATGTTTATTACATAGAATACATATGTGGTTCCCAAATTTCAGTGACGTTCTACATCCAGCTGCGTACCCAAAGCACACTGAAAAGCTCTCTGAAAAAATGTTAACATACAGAATATATAAATGAGTCAGGATAACCAAACCTTTAACTTTTAAAGCACCCCCAAGACACTTTATGCCCTTCTGAGTAGCCCTAGCATATTTCCGTCGTATGACGAAATGTGCTAACACTACATATCTACATATGATATGTAGGCTTACAGTGCATAGTAATATACCGTGGATTGTTTTTGTATTAGATATAGCTGCAGGGTAAGACCATTTTTCACAATATACGTATACCTCTGCTTAGGAGACAATGACATTTCATTTGCATACACTATCACCTGAATTAATCAAGTCCCAATTTGACACTGAACAGAGTATTACTCTATATAACACACTAACACTCAACATGTTTGGGTAATGGGTATGGTGCCGGTCTCTGTTAGCTAAGAGGAGGAGAGGGACTTTGACCAAGCAGTACTATGGTGCTAACAGCACAGATATGAATTTAATATGGCTATAAGTAGGCAAATACCTGTGGCTATCTATCTGCACAGTCAGTTCTAGGAAATCACAATTAAATCACAACTGATCGACATTACCATAGATTAGATTAGATTCAACTTTATTGTCATTACACATGTATAAATACAGGTAACGAAATGCAGTTTGGCATCTAATCAGAAGTGCAAAGAGCAGCAAGTGCAGTATATACAGTATGCAGTATGTACAGTTAAAGAGTTGTGTTATCTATTCTCAGGATACAGAATGGAAGCTGAAAAAATCAATCATTTTACCTGCTCTAGGACCTGTCATTTACTACTATATGCTGGCTGAATGTATGCTAACATGAACAAACTTTTTCCCTTCAAGATGTTCAATTACTTTAATTGTCACCACAGCAGACTCACATATCAAATTGCCACATGCCACAAATATGAAAACTATTTCATAACAGTGACACAATTTTATTAATTTATGAGTAATTCCTGTTTAATTCCGTCTTCGCTGGTGTCTGTCCCATAGGATAATGTTGCAGTGCAGGTTTGTTTGGAACTATTGAGGTCTACATGAACCACATGACAGCCCTAGCGCCGACATCAAACCGTGTGGTAACTCTCTCTCTATATGGCTCTGGATATGCCTACAATCAATCTGACCAACGATTGCAGAGAAAGGAGTGGGATGCATCTTAATTTGAAGCAAAACACACGTTAAGCCCACCTCCTTTATTTTTAATTGGTTCCCTATCTCAGGCGAACGAGAGTGGAGAAGTGGAGATAGGCCTACTGGCCAGACCGAGCTGCATTGCAGATCAGTATGTGTGAGAACCAGCCTAAGCGCATCCCAAAATTGTTCTATGTCAACCTTCAAATTCTCATTCAGTATGGCAAGAGCTTTCAAAAATGTTGGTTTCATTGAGAGGTGCGCCTCCTTCACTCGCACACATAGCGCTGCACATGCAGCAAACGACAATAACCAGCATGCACAGCGCTTCGGCTGCGTAATGACGTCGCCAGGTCGAAGGTGAAAGTGCAGCAACGTGGGACTGGAAGCAACATGGACATGCAAGTGTAGTTTCAGTATTTCTCAAAGTAGAGTTGACTTTTCAGCCAGGGCTTATTATTTCAGCTATGGCTTCTGTGCCTAAACCCGCGGTTAGTGACGCGTTGATAAACTTAATCTACCAGCATCTGAAGGATAGCGGCTATGAAAAAGCAGCCAACGTGCTCAAAAAGCATATTCCTAAGGTCTCCTTACTCTTCCTTTTCAGCCGATACACTGTCGCATTGTTTTTATTTCAGATCCGAGAATGAGAACATTGTTTCGAGTAATTGTGTTACCCTATAAATGAAAAACATCATGGCTGCAATTGCTTGTCATAGCGCTTCCTAATGTTTATATTTTGTCTGATGAAGTGGACTGTGAACATGTTGCAGGGGCAGGAAGGTGTGGCAAGCACGTCCTTAAGTGACATTTACAACAAATGGACCGCGTGAGTAGTAGAAAGTGTGAACATACTGAAGCAAATGACAATTGTTTCTTCCATACAGCTTTGTTTACTGCTTTTAAGCTATTTCATGTTTCTAACTCATTCATAGGGGGTCGCAGAGAGAAAGTAAAACTGCTGAAGTTTCCAGTAGTACAGCAAGTTCCAGTGACGATGAGGAGATCCAAGTAAGCAATTAGCACATAACTGCATATAAAAATTGGAAGACGTGTGTGGTGTGAATTGTCTACTCTGGGTGAGCTACGCTACTAGTCTAAACAGCGTCTGTCAACATCAGCTCAGATGTATCTCAAGTGTTGTGTTTCGTAAATGCAGTGGTGTTGGTTTCTTGTGCTTTAGTGTGACCCTCCATAGACTTTATGTATCACTCCTGAGTGCATCACTACAGCATCGTGTATGCATGGCCGAATGCACCTGTGTGATTGTGTAGCCTAATAGCATGTCCTATGCTTACTGACTCCAGTCATGTGCCATCATGTGACTGTTTGCAGTCATAACATTAGTCTTACAATAACAGCAGCATACAAAGTCCTGAGTATTAAGCATCCCCAATATTAGTGTGTTTAACTCCTGTTTAGGTCTCCCAGTATGTTGTAATGTTAGCTCATATACACTTGTAGGATATGAGTTAGTCTTGTTCTTGTATGTGTGTGTGTGTGTTTGTTAGTCCTCTATGTTGACGTGTGTTCTTGTGTCACTTCCAGAAATCAGCACCACTGGTAGGGATCCTAAAAACATCAAAGACCAATACACCAGCAACTCCCGTCACTAACACACAGACACAAGCAGTTCCCCCCACTGGTAGGTTTGTGTCCTGGACGATATTTGTGAGCAATAGCTATGTTTGCAATAATCATTTGCTATTGATCGATACCGATTACAGCATTTACAACAGAAAAACAATGGAATGGAAATTCTTTATAATGGAATATAATCTTATTTAGTCTGTCATAATGTTTAGTGTGTCTGTCAAAATGTAACTAATATTAACAAACACATGAACTGTTGTCTGCAGTGACTTAGCACTTTTATTTTCAATAATGTGGTGATTGTGATGATTTGTGTTACTTGTGGATAGCTTCACCGTCCAAACCCAAAGGGGAAAAAGGCAGTAAGAAGGACAGCAAGGCAGCTTCAAAGAAGAACACACAGGTATTCCTTCTGAAAGATTAAGACTCCAAACATCTTTGTAAATGTTACTGTGGGCATGTATAATTGTTGGATTGATTTCTCTTATTGTCTGCTTTGGTCTACTCAGAATGCAGTGAAACCAGTGAAACGGAAAGAGAAGGCCGCTGCTGCGGCCCCAAAAGCCAAGCGGCGAAAGAAAAACTCTGAATCAGTGGCAGCTTCCACAGTTTCATTTGCTCCCTCTACCTCCACTGCAGACGCAGATAGTTCAGACTCCGACAGCAGTCTGGACGTGGAGAAATGGAAGAGGCTTGCTTTGGAACTGACAGGTATAAGATGGAGAGACAATTGAAGGAGAGTTGGAGAGAGAAAGGGAGACAGATGGTTGGAAGTGGGCTATGATTGCCTGGACTATGACAATTAGAACATTTCTTAGTAACTAATCAAGAGGGAGATTGATTGTCATTTTATTTTGATGTTCTGGAAAGTACAGTGTTCTCTATTTCCTGTAGAGGGCACACACCAAGGGGAAATCACTCAGGGGGAGGGGCACAGGAAGAGAAGGTCGCTCTCATTGCTGATGTTTTGAGAGTAACCATGGGAGATGTGAATGGAACTTGAATGCTGGTTGTTAAAAAGTACATTTAATTATGTTTCTCTGCCACTTTTTACAGATGCTGATATTGCAAGGATTGAAGATATGGCATCTGCAAATTCCAGTACGTTATCAAATAGCAAAAAGACAACCACTAAGAAACCTGCAGCAAAGACCTCGAAAAGAACTGCTTCGCCAAGGAAGAAGCCCTCTCCAAAACCTACTGATTCAAAGAAGAAATCCCCATCAAAAACAGCCAACAAGAAGACTAAAAATGATCAAGAGACTAGTAAGACAAAAAGTAATACACCTAAGAAGGATCCTTCAAAGGCTGGGAAAGCTAAGACTACTAAAGCCACTTCTAAATCTGTCTCGGTAGAAGAAACAGCACCAAATTCCTCAGAAGCCAAGACTGCTGAAACTGCGTCAGCTGACCAAAATGGCAAGAGCCCTAAAAAATCATCCAAAGCAAAGAATCCCAAGACCCCTGCTAAAGAAGCAGCAGCTATCAATACTGCCTTAGCTAACCAGAACACAAAGAGCCCTGCAAAACCTCGGAAGCAGAAGTCCCCCAAGACCTCTTCTAATGACAGTTCAACTACAACCTCATTGCCAGACAGTACATCAGCTCCTACCGCAGAAACGATCAAGACTACTTTAGATAGCAAGAAGACGGATACATTAATTGAAATTGCTACAACACCCTCAAAGGTTATGAAACATAAGACATCCAAGACCCCTTCTAAAGATAGTACAGCAACTAATTCAACAGAGGGTGAAAACACAGAAACCCTTCAAAATCTGGCAAACACAAGACACCCAAAACCCCCTCCAAAGATCATAAAAGCACAACCCAGTCAGAAGATAGTACGGTGACAACCTCTGCTGTGGACAGCAAGACAGCACCTGTCTTGGCAGAGCAAAATGGCAGCTCAATTTCAACACCAGCCAAGACCTCTAAGAAAAGCAAAAGTAAGCTTGCAGTGACGGACAGTAACAACTCTGGCCCTACAAAAGGTCCCAATACAGATACCCAATCAAAGGAAAACAACGAAACAGTCACATCAGCTGAAGAGAGTACTATTGCCAGCAATAAAAAGCATAAAAAATCAAACACTCACAAGACCTCTTCTAAAGAGACTACAACTAAGGATACCTTAGTAGTTCAAAATACCACCACCCCTCCGGAAAGCACAGAAACATCTGGTGACCAGAATGGTACAGTGTCCTCAAAACATAAAAAACACAAGACCCCAAAGGACCCCCCAGAGGAGGCTCTTAAGGGGGGAAATGATCTTGCATATGCCCCCCAGGAAGAGGGCGAGCAACCTCCTTCTGAACCTCTTCTAGAGAAAAAAAAACATAAGAAAAGGAAGAAGACAGAGGAAGAAGCGGTTGTTGAGAACCTTACACCTGAGGAGCTCCCCTCGGAACCGAAGAAAAAAAAGAAGAAAAAGAAGAATAAAGAAGAAGAAGATGAGAAGATCGAAGATCCAAGCCAAAAGAGTTCTGCAGAAACAGAGCCTCAACCCACACTGGAACCGCTAGCGACTGTAACCACTTCAGAACCAACAGTTGTGAAAAAGAAAAGTAAGTGAGAAAGTGTGTCTTTATTTCGTTCTGTGTAGTTCTGTAGAGTGTGGTATAATGCTTTTTGACTTAAGTTAAATCTTTCCAGAAGGATCTAAACTACTCAATATTTGAATATTTAAACTACTGAATATATTTTTACTCTGTTGGCATTATCTGAATGGAACTTATGTACATCAAACACAAAATGTGTAATGCAGAGAAGAAGAAGGACAAAAAAAGGGATGAAGAAAAGGAGGAAGCAACCGTAGCACCGTCCACCCCATCAGCTCCTCCTGAGGAAGAGGAGGATGCAGTCGCTAAGAAGGTTACTTGTGTTACTTATTGAGATGTGTATACACAGAAAAAAAATGAGTTTATGTTGTCTTATGTGTTTCTGAGCACTGCCCTGTCTTCCTCCACAGAAGAAAAAAAAGAAATTGCTGAGTTGTCAGCCTGTTGTAGATCTACCCGAGCAGCCCTGAGCATCAAACAGGTACACAAAAGAAAAGAGAGATGTCCTGCTGAGGCTACCCCTCGCCAAAGGTCCTCCGCTTTGGAGGATGCCATTTGGAGACCCTGGAGAAGCCTCAATATGCAAGGTCCACCCCTTCACACAGACTTGAGAAGAGAAAAGTACTTAAAAGTAAAAAAAACAAACATGCAAACAAAAACAGAAGGGACTCCTTTCTTTAAGGATGAAACAAATGAGAAAGGATGATAGACTGTCTTTATAGTTTTAAACAGACTCATTTTATATGTTGTTTTAAATATGTAGTTTTGTAAATGATATTTTTTATGTTTTTCTATTTTTATTGTTGTAGCATCAAGTAAGAATTATGTGCAATGAGGTAAATGCACCTGAAGCTGTAAAAAAGCCTAGAATGGATAAGGCCAAAGCAGAATAGTTTACATCAGCAATTTGCTATATATCAGTCTGCAAACTGTCAGTGTTCAGGTACTTGCACACTATGCTAGGACAGCAATTGTTTTTAAGGAGAAAATGAATGGTGAAAAGCAACATCATGTCAAACCCTATTTGTTTGTGAAAAAGAGTACCTGCTTGTTTTATTATTGCTATTGTATAAAATCAGATGAGTTTCAAATTAATATTTTTACATTTTATGTCGACATGTGTTGTATAAGTGGCTCTGCCTATAGTTTGAATAAGAGCAGAATTTAATAAACCTTTTGATAAAAAAATGAATGTTTTGTCGGTTCATCCTCCATTCTGATAGGTGGCGCTAACATTTTCTGTAGTGACAGGTGGTGCGGCCAAAAAAGACAGAAGAAGCGTCCAAAACATTTGAGACGAAAATGCTTCACGGACTGTCATGTGTGAAATGAAAAGCATATTTTCATAGACTATGGGTAGAGAATATAAAATTAAGTTCGTGTGTTACAGTTTTATCCTTTCCCCTCTGTGACGCTGGGGAGGGCTTCACTTCTGCGAGACTAAAGTCTAGGTTAAATTTTTTTTCTGTCTTGTTACTTACGGGAAACGTTAAGATTACTCGGATACCAAAGCGACAACACCAAACATGTGGAGATTGAAAGCAGTACGGCATAAAGCCCAGCTTCAAAATAATGGTCTTGAGGAGTTCAAATTAAAGAGGCGAGAGCAAGAGAGAGGTGAGTGATAAGAAAGAATTGGAAAGTCAGGGTAGCGTTACTTAGCTAAAGCAAGTTACTACATGCACATGAAGTATTCTCTCTAGCACTCTCATTTATGTGAAGTGATACGTTCTGACGTACAGCACTGCGACAAGCCCGGAGAGATAATCAACTCGTAAGCAAGAGGCTCCTTCTCCACGAGGATGAAGAAGAGTCGTGCGAGGATGAAGGACCGATGGATACACGCATCACGCTGACGAGTGACCAGGTGAATTATCGACAGAGTTCCATGCTTGACTATCTCACAATATCGGCCCTCTTCGACGTCATCAATTGCGCCCGTGTGTGTGTGTGTGGTGTGTGGTGGTGTGTGTGGTGGTGTGTGTGGTGTGTGTGTGTATACTCTTTTTTTAGCTGGTAGAGCTTCTCTGTGGACTGCAGAGTGGAGGAGAGAGGGCCTCCCAGTTCAGGGAACTCAAGAAAGCACTCAGAGACCCTGAAGTCCAGCTTATGTTCATCCGGTATAGCTATACACTACTCATAGCATTGTGAAAAGACCATCTCACAGCCGATATCCACTACCACTAGGAATCCAGTGGAGTTCGGTGTCCATACATCTCATACATTACAGATAGCATACTGATTTTCTAACACCCCAATGTGTGCAATTGTGGTCTTTGTGTGTGTGTGTGTGTGTGTGTGTGTGTGTATGGTGTACAGACTGGAGAACAGTATGCGTGTGTTGGTGGGTCTGCTCTCAGGTTCAGACGCTCAGTGTCGCGTGGAGGCAGGGAAATGTCTTCACACTCTCTCTCACTCCCTTCACGCTGAGGTTGGGATGGCCTGCCTGCCCGCCACTCCTTACCTGCTGACCTACCTCTCTGGACAGAGTCCCAAGTTTACGGTGAGAAATGTAATTGACAGCACTGGTAATCCTATATGTGCAGTTGTGGTGGTAGATTGAGTTGGTAAAGAGATGTAGAACATTTTTAGTTTCAATTGGCCAAATATTCATCACTTACCATCACCCTCGCTTCTCTCTATCCCTCTATGGCTTTTGTCTCTGCTTTGTCTTGCCCTCCCCTCCCCTCCCCTCCTCTCTCCTCCATCAGGAGCTGTGTCTATATACTCTTGGAAACCTGTGCCCTGAGAGTGAGCTGGTCAGAGAGAAGCTACTGGCACAAGGGATCATCCCAGCACTGGCTCAGTGTGTTCAGGTGAATCCCATCCTGGTCTGTAGCCATCCAGCTAAATATACACAATATACATGTACAAATATACACGCCGGAATACACACTGGAACATTTTTGGAATTGTACAGTAATATGTACTTTTTCGGCTATTAAGGTAGTGGTGGGATATACTACTGTTCACTTTCAGTAAGTTACAGTTCTGCAGTATGATTCTGGAAAGGATTCTAAGTCTTTAGTGTTTGATGGTTTGTGTGTGTGTGTGTGTGTGTGTGTTTTTGTGTATGTGTGTGTGTTCGTGCATGCATGCGTGCCCACAGAATCACATTGGTGCCCTGGCAGTGCTGGAAGCTGTTGCCTTTACACTCTCCCAGCTTCTACAGGCCAAAGATGCAGAGCAGAAGATAACACCGTGGGTTGATTGACTTAGATTGCAGAAGAGTAATGGTCCGTACACTGTTGTGTAGCTTAACAAAGTTTTACATCTCAATCCCTTTCATCAGGATGAAGATTCAAAGGGATTGAAACATTGCTCGTATTTAACATTAAATGAAGTAAAACTTTGTGGCGCTGTAGCAGTGTGCAGACCATCTCCCTTCTACTGTTTACTCCATTTGTCTGGCACCTGTGCTACCCTTGGATCTGCACACCATCCTGCTCTAATACCTGGATTTTGGTTGCAAACACTACATGATGTATTGTAAATAAAATTCCCTCATGTTGTCTTATTCATCCCCTGTGATTGGTCCTTAGGTTGGTTCTGACCTCTGGCCTGACCTCTCACCTAATGGTGGGGTTGAACCCAGATCCTAAGTATGGCATAGGGGCCGCCATTGAATGTGCCTGGTGTCTACACTATCTGACCAGCAGGTAAGAGTGTAAACACTTGGAACACACTAGGGAGGTGTGTGTGTGTGTGTGTGTGTGTGTGTGTGTGTGTGTGTGTGTGTGTGTGTGTGTGTGTGTGTGTGTGTGTGTGTGTGTGTGTGTGTGTGTGTGCATGCATGTTTGTAGCCTACTTAAGGTGATGTTTATGTTAATAATCATACTGATGTGATGAATACATCCACATACTGAGAGGAACTCTTCATCTCTGGGATGCACTTGTCTTTTTATTGGTTACCCAATCTTATTGTCCGTGAATTAGTTGTAAATGCACTCCCTGAGTTTTCTTTAACATTGCATGACTTTCCAGCCTTTGTCCCTTTCCCAGCTTTAAGAAAGTGTGCTGGTGCGAGATTTGAAATGATCTGTTATTTTACAGTCAAATTTGTCAGTTTCAACATTTGATATATGGTTGATGTCTTTTTGGAATAAATATGGCTTTACAACATTTTCAAATCACTGTCTGTTTATAATTCTGTGTATAATTTACACTGTGTCTTAGTGTTTTGAGTTTAATCCCAGTTTTGGGTAGTCTAGAAATTGTACCTCTGACACATGTCTGTAAGCTTTGAGAGTAACCATCCAAAATTCTAAACCATTCTGATTTTATAAAGTATAGTTATAAAATATTTTTAAGTTTGTCTCTTTTCTTTTTCTTTCTTCAGTGAGAAGCACTCAACTATTCTGGTGAATCAGGGTGCTCTGTCTCAATGTAGTTCCCTTCTGGTGAATCTAGGGGGAGCTTTGGCTCACCAAGAATCTCAAGAGGGCTTGGAGCTTGTAAGTGGTTCATGTTTGTTATTCCACATTTTCATCTGTGTGTGTGTGTGTGTGTATTTGAGCTGTTTTCAGCTTTAGAACTGTGCTTTAGTACTTGTGTGCGAGCTTGCTGGGTGATTCAGCAAACTAATGAATTTCTTGCTCAAAGCAATTACTCCAGCAGAGACTTCAAATGCACTGCTGTTGTTTTAGGTTTCCATTATACTTTTAAATTGGTAGGATGATTATTATGAATTTCTCTTTTAAGCAAATTTACCATCAACGGGTGACTTTTCATACTGTTCATGTTTTGCATAATTATACGCTAAGGTTTGGCATAGAATTAGTAAATTCTTCCTCTCTACCCCCTCAGCTTATTTGGCCCCTGCTGCGTTGCCTGGGTAACCTGCTCGCCCGAGGTGATGCAGGCGAGGAGGCGGGAGCGTGCGTTAAGGACTACCGCCTCCTGGCAGTGCTGTGCGTGTTTGCACACAGCTTCCTGCACACTCATCCAGCCCTGGCCAGAGAGGGCCTCTGGGTCCTCAACAACCTCACTGGTAAGCCTACTCCTCCCCAGACTACCTCATGTTTGATATTTCCCCAGTCTGACCCTCCTGTTTTATTGTCATGTCTGTTGACCCTGAGTCAAGGTTTGGTAGGTGTGCATAACTTGAGATGACTCGGGTATAACAACTTGCTGAGTCATCAGAAGTGAGTCGGCATTAAAGTTGTAAAGTGCCATGAGACAATACTATTGTAAAAATATAATTTGTATAAATATAATTGAATTGAATTGAATTCAATGTTTTGCTCCTCTTGAATCTCTCAGTAGTCTAATGTTCTCCTGCTCAAGATACGTGTTTTCCTTCTTTCTGTTCTAGCGGACTCTGTGGCGTGGTGCTCTGCTGTTCTCCACACTGGTTTGGTCCCAGTGCTCATGCAGCTTATGCCCTTTTCCCAGGGAATCAACAGCATGGTGAGGGAGCCACACATGGTGCCTGCACATATGCAACATGCATCGCATGTGCTGCAGTGTTATGGGGGAGACTGAGCGAACATGACTACATGAGTTATGCTTACTGTGTATTATACATTGACTGTGTCACTGACAAAAACACACCTCCGCTTACGCACACACTTACATGCACATTCATAGGCTAGACTTTCACAGTAAAAAAAGTAGCTTATGTTAACCAAAATCTGAAACTCAACCTGTTTTTTGCCTCCAGAATTCCAGAATTAACTATGGGATTATAAAAATATTTATCTATCAGTCTATCTATCTGCTATCTATCTTTTCCTTAAACCAAGGGAGATGAGCTATTTTCTGTCTGTCTCCTTCACAGGTCCTGAGGACTCTGGGTAATGTGGCACACAAGGGCACTGCGTTCTGCCTACAGCTGGTCCAAGCAGGCTTGCTCTCTGCTCTTTGTGCCACTCTCAAGATGGCAGAGGCAGAGGTCGTGACCTTGAGCTTGGAGGTACTCCATATGCTGTTGGCCTGCAGTCCACAGGTAGGTCAGCTAGCCAACTAGCATACAGTTCTTCAGTCAGCACAGTTCTGCAGGGCTATTGTGTGGTTCTGTTCTCCGTTCTCGTTCTCCTGATGGGCACGACTTCAAACCAGTAGCATCAAACCAGCTACTCTCATTTACTTGGGGCCTCCTCCACACCTTTGGGTGCACACCTGGTCGTCCACAAATATAGTTTTAAATCTATCAGCACATAAACTTGCTATGCAATTTGTGTCATAGAAGGCAAGTCACAGTTTGTAAAGGTAGGAGAATTTTAGTCCATCTGTTTTGGTTGGCACTGTTGTTTATTCGAAACACTGTGCACAGGTGGATGCCAACTGGGCACCAGAGCAGCGTTACCACCCTGCTTGTGACACAGCTCAAGCATGTTGGCAAATATGATCTGCGTTATCTCTCTCTCTCTCTTTCTCTCTCTCCTCTCTCTCTCACACACACACACCTTTACATGAGCAAGCACTTCCAACTGGACATCAGATTTGATGTCAAATATGTGTGTGTGTGTGTGTGTGTGTGTGCTGGGGTAGGTAGCAGAGGAGTTTGTCCAGCTGAAGGGTGTGCCAGTGCTGGAAATGATGTTGTTCAACAGTGAGGAGTCCATACGTCTACGAGCCTCCTACATCATAGATCAGCTGACTCAGCCAGTGGTAAACACAAACATACACATGAATTCATTAATTAAGAGATGTGTCCCAATATTTTTGTCCATAAATTTATGTCATGCTCACATGATATGTGGGTTTGTATTGTTACAAAATATTGTGTGCAGGAGTTCGTTTTGGCAAGTACATAGTAGACCTGGGGAGTATACTACGAAGCCAGGTTACTGGCTAAACTGGGTAACTTCTGGAGTAACCGCCGATCTAAAAATATTTCACTTTAGAAACAACTGATGACAACTGCTCAATGGAGGGTTCTTCTCTAGAGATCAGTGGTAATTCCCAAAGGTACCCTGGTTAACCAGTAAGCGTGCTTAGTTGTACAGGCCCCAGTACTTGACTTCTTGTCTTATTTTTTCAAGGTGGATGCGTAGAATTTTCAAAGACACCTACCGTGTTCCAGCTTCAACTTCCTGTTTGGATAGTTTCTGCATTCTGCAGCATCAGTGAGAATGTCAAACTTTATCCCAGTGAAGAGCAACAAGCTTAAATTAGAAATTATTAATCAGCTAAAGTATATATATATGATAAGAAATATTATTATATGTGTCTTTTAAAATGTTTTAATAATGACAAATTCTCTGGTGTACATTTTGTAATTATCACGAATCATGAACCATAAGATTTTCAGATTGGCATTGCCAAAATAAATGCCTTGTGGAGGACATACTATTGTACTTTTGAGATGAGTTTTAATAAAGATTTGACTTGTGTTCTGCTTTCATTCCTAATTATAGAAGTGTAGAATTAACAGCTAAAGAATAAACTGGTGTCCAAAGGTATGTTCAAAAGATAATGTATCCATTGGAGATTGGTCATAGCTCAATATCTTGCATATTATATACACGAAGCAACTTGATAGGAAAAAGTTACTTGAGATTATGGTGAACATAAGAATAGACTATTATAGTAGGGAATGGTCAGTTTTTTGGGGAAATTTGCCATGACCACAGCAGTGAGGTTGCATTGGATTGCAGACAGTCGCACATACTGCGTAAATGACGTAAATGTTGTGCGACGCAGTCGGTAGCTTCCCGTTAGCCCCAACCCCTACTGAGCACCTGGCTGGCTAACGTTAGCAGTCAGTTCATTGATACACCGGTCTGTGAGGAGCACCATGGCCGATAAGGCACAGATACAAGAGGCCATTAAAGCGCAAGGAGAGGTCGTCAGGAAGCTTAAAGCGGAGAAGGCCAGCAAGGAACAGGTCAGTATTCTTTCAGTCATGTCCACAATATAGTAGCATGGATGTATAAAACTGTGCACGGCAGTGACGTTAGTTATCTTAATCATCACTGCCTAGCCAACCAGTTACAGCATGGTTTGGGCTTTTGCTGTTTCTGCATGTCGGTCGAAATATTCAGCCTGGTAGACGATCGCTCAAGTCAAACACCTCTTTCTATTATATTACTTTAGGTACAATAGCGCTGAAGTGGACAAAGCTGTGTTGATCACCAGCTTAATTTTGCCCGAACTGCATGGCTAAGCGTTAGCTGACTTGTTGGATACTGGGAGCAAGCTAACACTAACGTTAGCTGACTTGAATAATAAAGATAAACATGTTTTATGTGTTTCGTATGTTAATACTTGTCTTTTAGTTGTGTGGCTTCTGATTCTGATGACTAGTTTCGAGGAATACTGAACAAACAAAATTCTCTCGACATCAAACGAGCCTCAAAACCATGCCTATCGTTTAGCCAAGCAATTTTCTGATGCAATCTTCCTATGCTAGCTAGCTCGTTGGCTCTGCTCTCTGTTTTAGTCTAGTCTGACAGCTGTCAGAGCGGCCTCAAATTAAAGCCACTGAATTAGGAAAACACTGTCAAACATTTTGCACGCATCCTGCACGGTATCCTTTAGCATCATTCATTTAACTACCTGCCTCTCATAACGGATGTTTGGATTACTCCCACAGAATTTCTGATTTTAGGTATTTAGTGAAGCTGGCCAACTCTTTTGTCTGAAGTTTGTATGTTCTCTGCATTTTTAATAAAGTGCAGATGAGAGATTGGAACCTGTCAAACATATTCTTGTCAGTTCAGTGTCTGCCAAGTCCCAGGAGTACAATGGTGCAAATTTATGTGTGTAGTAAATGCACCATCACTCGGGTTCCATAACAAAGTGTGATAACAAGTGTGTGTTGTTGAAGTGAGTTAATCCCCGTTGTGAGTGTCATGTGGCTGATTTGCTCTGCCACACGTTGAAATTTGGCTGATTTATGACTCAGGCTTCCTCTCGTGTTTTGCCTCTATGTCGCTCTGATGCCACACCCCCCTAGCGATAGGGTTGCTGATCACTTTTCTCCTGTTCTTACTGCCCGTTACCACGGATACAACCCTCCATCATCATCATCACCACCACCACCACCTTGACTTGATCCCTGACTCTTGGTGTGGTCCTGAATCCCATGGAACCCTGACCTGCTGCCCCACCTAATCTTTTGGAATGACCCGTCACTTGTCTTCGACGATACGATGACTGCTATGCTGCTTAATGATATGTGACTTCAACCTGGGGCTCCACCGTGTGCCGTCACTCTGATGGGGTGTCAATGAATTGAACATACCTATTTTTTCTCCTTTTTATTATCTCTATCTGTTGTGCACTCCTGGTTTTGTTTTATTGTTCTTATTTTTTTTAAATCATCTTGATGGCTGCATTGGGACTGACGTATGCACGCTTGTGTGCTGGGATGATACCTGCACGTGTGTGTGATGGACTTATTGGTCGACGCACTGGGCTGTTGATGCACTTGACACGCTCTCTCACTGGGATGACTGTTGAGCAGGTATGGCATCATGGGGACACTAGATAAAGTAGACCCTCACGCACAACACTAAGCTTGTTGATTTCAGATGTGGCCATACAAAAAAACTGTTCAATGAAAAATGAATTTCTTCTCAAATCTTCTGTCTGCATGACTTTCTGTGGAGCCACTTAACAAAATATAAGGGTTAGTTGACCTAAGATAGCTCATTTATCTCCACAAGGTGTGTGAGTGATGGTTGATTTGCCTTTTTTTTTCCCCAAGTCTCTGTTATGCCTGTCTGTGACCGTCTGACACGTGTGTCTGTACTCTGCAGATTGATGAGGAAGTGGCCAAACTCCTACAGCTGAAAGCGCAGATTGGAGATGAGGGAAAGCATGTGTTCGTTCTCAAGACCCCTAAGGTGAGCCTGCAGACGTGCTGAATGCTTTGGGTTTGAGAGATGAACCATCTCTTCACAACAGGTCATCATAAATACATCACTGATCTGCATCAGTGGTGTCTCATCACATATTGACCAATCCTCTTTGTGTGTGTGTGTGTGTGTGTGGCTCCCCACAGGGCACCAGGGACTACAACCCAAAGCAGATGGCCATCAGGGAGAAAGTGTTCAACACCATCATCAGCTGCTTCAAGCGCCATGGTGCTGAGACCATCGACACGCCGGTCTTTGAACTCAAGGTACAGAGGAGGCATGAGAGACCCATGAGAGAGCGTGTTTACTGAAGATGACTGCACTCATGGTTTGCTCTTAGAGGCTGTCTTTCTATTATTGGGTGGGAAGCTGTACATCTGGTTGATGTTGATTTGACTGTCTGGTTTGTTTTTGAAGGAAACACTGACGGGGAAGTATGGTGAAGACTCCAAACTTATTTACGACTTGAAAGACCAAGGAGGGGAACTCCTGTCTCTCAGATATGACCTCACTGTATCCTTGGAAACCTGTTGATACAGGCCTTTGTATTTACAACATATGTGGGCTCATTCAATAATGGTGACAAATGGTACTGAAGTAAATTCTTTGTTTTTTTTTGCTGGTCTTTTACCACGTCCATTCTCTTACACTATAGCTGTCTAGCTGACTGTCTATCCATTCTGTTTTAGCATCTAATTTCAGGTTACAACTTTTAGTCACTGATTTAGGATTTTTTGGATTAAAGAACACCATCAGACACTTTTTGTCCAGAGTATACCACTTGGTCAAAACAGGTTTCGCAATGATTTTTAAACTGCAGTCTTCTTGGAGTTTGTGCTGATTTGAATTCAGTGCGTATCTGTCCATACATTGGTTGCTATGTCCTTGACCATGCACCTCAGGTGCCCTTTGCCCGTTATCTGGCCATGAACAAGATCACCAACATCAAACGTTACCACATCGCCAAGGTGTATCGCCGTGACAACCCAGCCATGACCCGTGGACGCTATCGCGAGTTCTACCAATGCGTGAGTCTCTCCCTAAAGCCTAACTTGTGATCCTGGCCTAAAAGCTTCATGTTTTTCAAGACCTGCAATTGGCAACACAAATCTTCTCAATTTCATTTTTTTCTCCCAAATTAAAACATGTGCTTTGTTTGTCAATTGAACTACTTGTGTCCCACTATAGGATTTTGAAATTGAACTACTTGTATCCCACCACAGGATTTTGACATTGAATTACTTGTATCCCACCACAGGATTTTGACATTGAACTACTTGTGTCCCACCACAGGATTTTGACATTGCCGGGCAGTATGACCCCATGATTCCTGATGCAGAGTGTCTGAGGATCGTCCACGAGATCCTGAGCGAGCTGGACCTAGGAGAGTTCCGCATCAAGGTGTGTGTTTGTGTTTGTGTATGTATGTGTCTGTCTGTGTATGTGTGTGCGCGTGTGCACGCATGCATTGCTAAGGCAATGTGTGTGTGATTCTTAACTGGCAATAGCTGTTTTTAACAACAGAGCTGATCTGTTTGTTCAGAGCAAAGGATGACACCCAGGTTCCTTGCGTGGGACTTCACATATTGGGTGAGATAGTCTAGTCTATTAGAAAAAGAACTTGGGATTTTGTGGGGGCCAAAATGATAACTTTAGTTTTGTATTCAGTGGCAAGAAGTTATTTGACATCCAAGACTTGATGTCGTTGAGGCAATCAATGAGGATAGAATCACTGGATTTTAGTGGGACATATAACTGGGAATCATCAGCGTAAAGGTGGAAGGTGATATTATGTTTTCTGATGATGTTTCCTAATGCTAGCATGTACCGCAAGAATAGGATTAGCCCCAGGATGGACCCCTGAAGGACCCCATAAGAGACAGTGGTGGCGGAGGAAAATAATTGTTTTATAGAGAGGGAAAAAGTCCTGTGGGTGATGTAAGAGGTGAACCAGTGTAACACTGTTCCAGTGACGCCCACCCAGTGTTCAAGGCAGGTCAGTAGGATATTGTGGTCAACTGTGTCAAAATCTGCACTAAGATCTAATAAAATCAGTATTGCATTGTTACCAGAATCTAGAATGAGTAGAAGGTCATTTGTCACCTTTAGCAGATCTGTTTCAGTGCTATGGAGGGATTTGAAACCTGCTGGGACAGTGCTGGTGGTTAGGCAGGAATTAATGACAATGCTACTGTGTCAGAAGTATCTTTTATGATATGGGACAGTACAACATCGAGGTGTGAGGATGTAGGTTTCATATACATGAGTATGTCCCTTAGCTTTGTAAAGGAGACCTGCTGGAATTGGTTAAACGCAGCAGTAGCACCTGGCCGGTCAGAGAGAGCGTCAGATAGAAAGGAAGAGAACTGAGATCTGATCTTTTCAATGTTGTCAGGAAAACATTTGAGAAAAATCAATACAGATGTCAATGGATGCTTAAATATCCGGAGAAATCGGGGGGGGTTATCACTGAGTTTATGGTGCTGAACCTTGGTCTGTTAAAATGTTTACTACTAGTGGCAATGTTCACTCACTAACCTAGCACATTGGGCTGCCTGCTACAGTGGTGTCTGGGGAACAGTGAGGTTTAGGTGCCCTGCTCAAGGGCACTTCAGCCATGGTTTACTGGTCAGGGATCAAACCAGCAATTATAGGGTTTTTAAGCCCTATAAAACCTGAAGCCCTAACTAGTAGGCAACTGCTGCCCCACATTGTCACATTTAGAGACTGGCACCGCACAAGGGTCATTGCTTTAACATCTACAAAATATTTGTATTCATATTTTTAAATGATACCTTTAGAAGTGAAAATGGTGTAATATTTTTATTAAAGTGTAGTCTTTTACACTGTATGATTTTTAAATTTATTTATTGAATTATATGCCTCAGTACTAAAAGCACATTTTGCTTGTCACTGTTGCATACATTCATGTGAAACCATGGCAACCCTGACTGAGGCTTCACACAACATCACACACTACTGATATAAATGCCAGTTTAACCTCTGGGGAGACGGGAATAGAGGGGGTAGCCAAGAGACAGAACAGACATAAGAGCACGTGTGAAGGGAATTTTTGGAAAGGGAATTGTAAATAATTGAGCTAAAAGGGAAAGTTTGCTTGAGATGGTTTGTATAAGTATAAAAAGTATAAAGTAAAAGTATAAAATAAATGTGTGAGTGTGTGCGCGTGCGTGCGTGCATGTATGTAAGGGATGTAACAGCCCTCTGCCTGGTGTCTCAGGTGAATGACAGGAGGATCCTGGATGGTATGTTTGCTGCGTGTGGAGTTCCTGATGAGAAGTTCCGAACCATCTGCTCCTCTGTGGACAAGCTAGACAAGGTGTGACACGCGCACGCACACATACACTCTCTCATCATATAGCTAATCTTTGTGTCCAGGAGCATTGAGAAAGGTGTGTGTGTATGTGTGTGTGTGTTTGGCAGATGCCATGGGAGGAGGTGAAGAATGAAATCGTAAAGGAGAAATGCCTCCCAGAGGAAGTGGCAGATCAGATTGGCGAGTATGTCAACATGCAAGGTAAGATACTCACCTACACACACACACACACACACACACACACACACACAAATGGTCATAGAACTTCAACAAAATCACATTTGCTTATCCCTTCATTAGGTGAAAGAGATGCTTTACAGTATATGAAATACTGTATATACGTACAGAAATGATACATTTTCATGTACTGATGTACGTACGCGTGTGTGTGTGTGTGTTTGTGTGTAGCTGGTGGAATGGGCCTGGCGGAGCAGTTGCTGCAGGACCCCAAGCTGTCCAAGAGTAAAGCAGCAGTAGCCGGCCTCACAGACATTAAGCTGCTCTTCAGCTACCTGGAGCTCTTCAAGGTCACAGACAAGGTGAGTCCACGATGACCCAGCGCAGTCAGGGAGTTGGGTGACCCAGCAGGATGACCCAGCGCAGTCAGGGAGTTGGGTGACCCAGCAGGATGACCCAGCGCAGTCAGGGGGGTTGGGTGACCCAGCAGGATGACCCAGCGCAGTCAGGGAGTTGGGTGACCCAGCAGGACGACCCAGTGTAGTCAGGGGGTTTGGTGACCCAGCAGGATGACCCAGATGACCCAGCAGGATGACCCAGCGTTGTCAGGGGGTTGGGTGACCCAGCAGGATGACCCAGCGCAGTCAGGGGGTTGGGTGACCCAGCAGGTTCTGTAGTCTCCAGTCTCTGCGCATCACTGGATCCAAACATTAGTTGTAATGTTATCACTTTGTAACTTTGAAACGTCGAAACGTTGTCTGAATTCCAACGTGCTCTCTAAGGCCTCAGGAATCACGACTGGCAGATTCAGCCAGTGACTGTTGCCTCCAACTGTTCTGCCTTTACTAAAAACTAACAACTAGCACTAACAGACTTTGTAATGTTTGTCCTCTCAACTCTCTTAGCTTATTCCCATTCATCTATTTGAGATGGTCCCTTCCTTGATATATGCATTTGTAATTTGTCATGACAATTCTGTAAAGCTGTGAGAGCATGTGTGGGATTTGACTTTGTGTGTGTGTGTGTGTGTGTGTGTGTGTGTGTGTGTGTGTGTGTGTGTGTATATATATATATATATATATATATATATATATATATATATTATATATATATACAGGTGGTGTTTGACCTGTCTCTAGCGCGTGGGCTGGACTACTACACAGGTGTGATCTACGAGGCCATCCTGACTCAGGCAGGTGTAGCCCCAGTCCCCACCCCTCAGGAGGCCAATGGCAGCACAGGAGACGACGGACCCGTCAGCGTGGGCAGTGTCGCCGGGGGCGGTCGCTATGACGGCCTGGTGGGGATGTTCGATCCCAAAGGCCGGAAGGTTCCGTGCGTGGGCGTCAGCATCGGCATTGAGAGGATTTTCTCGATCATGGAACAGAAGGCGGAGGTGAGGTTATATGACGCCATGAATACACACACACACACACACACACACACACAGTCAGACACAAAGGGTTAATTCACCTTGGCTGGCTGGCTGGCTAACTGGACAGGATTTTTGGTTGGGCAAAAGCCCATGATGTAAGCAACATTACAGACTTTGGCCGAATGAAAAAGCCTCATTTCACCTTAGAATGCATTGCTTGAAGCCAGGCAGACAGACAGCCATCTTAAACAAACATCAAAATAATCATCCAACAGAATGTAGCAGACAGAACTGTCATGGTGGCCCATAATCACATTGACCTTATTTCAAAAGCTCACCCAACAATACACTGGCTTTGATATTCTGCTAACGGAAGCTCTCCGAAACTGCACCAGATAGCCATGATGGCTGTTACTTGTGTGCATCTCTTACATCTACACCTTAAAAAATATTTTAGTGTTGTGCAATAGCCTATTCTGTAGTTAATCACAAAAATGAATCATGAACCTTAGCTGAGCACCGCTGTGTTTCTTTAGCTGTCCGCAGATAAGGTCCGCACGACAGACACACAGGTGCTGGTAGCCTCGGCTCAGAAGAACCTTCTAGAAGAGAGACTCAAACTCACTTCAGAATTGTGGGAGGCAGGAATCAAGGTGGGTATGAGCTTGTGTGTTTGCACGTGCCTGTCTCTCTACAAATTCTCACGTATTGCACAGAGACTTTGTGTGATCATTAGCTGGTGTGCTTGAATGCATTGTCTTGTCAGGTGCAAGTAAGTGTGAGTGTGTGTGTGTGTGTGTGAATGTGTCTGTCTACAAATTCTCACATATTGTACAGACTATGATCATGAGCGTGTGTGTGTGTGTGTGTGTTCGTGTTCTCTTGTCAGGCGGAGGTGATGTACAAGCGTAACCCTAAGCTCCTGAGTCAGTTACAGCACTGTGAAGAGACGGGCATCCCAATGGTGGCCATCTTGGGAGAGCAGGAGCTCAAGGATGGTGTCGTCAAGCTGCGCAACGTGGCCAGCCGAGAGGAGGTCAGCGCCTTAGCAACCTTTCCACCATTACACTGCCCCAGTTACTCGTATTAAAAGACCACATGTCTGACGTGTAGCCAGTGTGTCTTCTCATTAGCTATGCCACATCTTTCATCTAGGATGAGACTGAAGTGAATATTCTACACCCCTTCATTAGTGTTTGTGTTGGTGTTATTTGTCAGCTCAAGCTGTGTGTGTGTGTGTATTGGCAGATGGACGTCTCTAGAGCAGACCTGGTGGAGGAAATCAGGAAGAGGACCTGTCAGTCTTAAGACCACACAACCAAATCCAGCCAAAAACATCAGACTGAACTGGCCCATCATCTTTGCTCTCTCACACACACACACCTTTGACTTACTTCACTTGAACTAAATATATGTATGACTCTAAACCACACACACACACACTTCTGTTTCTTCTCTGTCGTCTCCGCATATGTTCAGATAGCTATGATATGGGTCTTTAAGATGCAGCCACAGCCCGCTGAGCATGGAGTAAACCTGACCTGTGATTGGTTGAGTGGAGTCAACCCGTTGCCATCTGTTAAAAGACTGAAAGGACCTGCCTATGTCACCATTTGTGTTTAACTCTCTTATGGTCCAATGACGAGTTATTAGCCTGTAACAATAAAGACGCTTATCGGAAATCATCCATTCATTTGTACTGACAATGGCAAATGTTTAAGTCATGAATTTTGTGTTGTTTACAAACAAGTGGATGTCCTGAGTCGGAGTTGTAGAATGATGGTATTTTTTTTATTCCGAGGGAAGAGTATTTGATCAGATGTCTGGGGAAAAAGGCAAGCCTCAAACTATGGTGGGATTTTTCAAAGCGAGATTACGGAGTTAGTGAAGTAATTCTGCAGGTAAACTCCTGAGAAGACACAAATCTGGCAGGATGCCTTATGCAAAGAGTCTGCGGACTAAAACCTGAGTGCAGTCATACAGACAGCTGAGTAATCCTACTTTGTAATCTGCTGGTCCCAAAATTTTCCAAAATGTTTGATTCCCACTGATGCAGTGCAGTCTTTTATATGAAAATGTACACTGCGTGAGCCTGATGCAGTGCAGTCTTTTATTACGCGGGTGAAAATGTACACTGCGTGAGCGGGAATCAGTCTCATTTATTACATGTTGGATACCCGCTGACCCAGTGCAGTCTTTCATTTGTAACGTGGGTGAGTGGTTGATTCCCGCTGATGCAGTGCACAGTCTCATTTATTACACGGGTGAGAATATTTGCAGGAAGTTTTGCCTCACGGCTTTTCGCCCACCATTTCTAAGAACCTGCCGGACCCTGGTAGTCTGTCCAAAACAGTAGTCACATCATGATGATGATGGTTGAAATACAACGCCCCGTGACCAATAGCAAGACTGAACTGGCATACTGCAATCCCCCACTAAATAAAGTTGGAAGTTTCATTATAATGAAGACATCGGGTTTATGATATCAGCAGCCTCTCCTCTTGCCTGGCTGGCTTGGTGGAAGTTTCTAGGTAGAAGATCAGGATGAGTGAGTTGTCTAGGATGCTTCAGTTTGGAAAACACTAACTGCATATTGCCTATAATGGCAATAAGGAAAGCGCAGCACTCAGACACAAAAATTCAGTACAATAGTGACATTTTGTAGAAATGTTTCAGACATTTAATGCTCTTGAACATAAATCTGAGGTAGTTTTTTAAATACATGACTTGTATTCTTGCCCTTTTTTTCCTCGATCAAATTCAAAACACCACACACACTATAAACACTATTTACAAAACCCACACCAAAACAGTGAAAAACATGCAAAGAGAAAAACAACTAAGTGAAAAACAAACACAAATATATTAAAGTGCAAAACACAATTAAAACTTAGTAAAAACATCTTATTAAAAATAATATAAAATAAAAACACCATAAAAAGAATAAAATATTAACAAACTTGAACAACCATACACACGCGTGTGTGTGTGTGTGTGTGTGTGTGTGAGAGCGAGACGTGACTTCTCCGGATGGTCAGACCCGGGGAGGGTGGAGGAGATTATGTAGCAGCTCCGTGGCGGCAGCACACTGGGCCTGCCTCATCAGGCCTCCGACCCCGGCCTCAGGGTCCAGCTGGATGTGGGCTACAACAGGGAAGGCAGGTACAGCCAGGCCTGGGATGGCCACCTTCCACTGGAAGTGCTGGTAGCCCTCGGCGCACGTGTACTGCTGCATCAACTCATAGTGGGGTGCCCCGAGACCCATGGACTCGCACAGCCAGCGCAGAAAATAGACGGGGTCGCCACCCCACTGTGGGGGGCCCTCAAACGCCTCCATGGGGCCAGGCTTCTGCATGCCTGCCACCGGGCCCCCGAAATCTGGCCTGACGCCCACCGCTGGGGGGAAGCCCTGGATGAGGGGGGTGGAAGGTGGTCGGAGGAAGCTTTGGGGTGAGGGAGGCAGGTTTAGATGCAACCCCGGGGGGCTGTTGGGTAAGGCAGTCTGGGGAGGAGGAGGCATGGACAGGCTGGGGGGCGACAGGCGCGGGGGTTTGGGGGCAAACTTGCTGCTCCGTCGGGGTGGGGATGTGCCATGTTTGTCGTACCGGTCGGGACTGGACGGCAAAGCGGTGGAGGATGTCCAACTCACTGCCAATGTAACACCAAACTGCTTCCTGAAAGCTGAAATGTTCAAACGTATGGTCACAAAAAGGCTGACTTTAATGCTATGCTGAGGAATACAACTGGATACCAAATAGATAAATAAATGAAAACAATCACTTAGACAAACTACAATCCTACAGTAAGGAGTCACAAGTCATCAGATATTCCCTCTATTACTACCTGCCCAAGATAAGACTCCTCTATTGGCTTAATCAGAGCCATTCTCAAATTTAAGCATCTTAGACTCCCTGCCAGCCCCACTGTCATAAACCTTCTGTTGTGCTGCCACAGACAAATTAAAACACTGATCTGTTCATGTTTCATTCAAATGATTAAACGCATTCTAGTCCTGTAGGCGTCCCTCTGAAAGAGACACTGACCGCATCTGACGGCATCTTTTAACGATATAAATAACAAACCACAAACGGCTACTACAACACAATCATCAACACCACCAGCCACAATGCCTGAAACTACACCTATGCCTATTTGGACAGGTAGCACTGGATGTCTGATGTATGCCCATATCAATCTCCATTAGAACGGAATCTAGAATAATCCAGCTATCCCTGGAGGTTTGCCAAGAGTATGACTGTCAATGACAAACTTGGGGGAAACTAAATCAGTGTCATGGTAAGAAATGTTTCAGTACCCCCCCCCTCCCCACCATACACAAAAAACAAAAACAAAAACAAAAAATCACAGGACTCCACTTTTAGCATAGAAGCCAACCAGTGTTGGGGAGTAACGATTGACATGTAACAAAATTACATTATTTAATTACAAAACAAAAGTAACAGTAATCCGTGTCATTACTTTGAAAAATGTGTATCTAAATAATAGTTACTTTCAGGAAATATTTGGGACTACAATTTCAGTTACATCTGAATATCTTCCACTGATTGGCTATATGTTTAATAGTATCAGTTTTGTTTTGGCGTGTTTCTTCCTCCATTTACAGCTGAAAGTTGAATCCTATTCTGATATATGTAATTGGTCCTCCTGTCATGTTTTAATTGGCAACAACACGCACTTGCTGCTCAGCTGCAGTTGTGAGGAGGCCTGCAATGTCCGATGGAAACTACAACGTAGGCCTAGCACATTGCCAAAAATAAAAATTAGCTGTAGTGAGCAGGCTCACAAATGCATAATTATCTTAATAATCAATTACAAATGAATAGACTGCTTATTTAGTGTGAAGATTTCATTTAGCAGGCATAGCTGTTTTAAAGATCAGCATGATCTCACAGTAAAGCATTGTTGAGGTGTTGAAGTCCAACACTACATAAGCTATGTTAAGGGAGTTTACAAGGATTTTGACAGCAAATAATGTAGAATAATGCAGTAAGGCTCTGCCAGGTTTCAAAAACTGAAATTGGTTGACAGTTCAGAAAATTCATTCAAAATGTAGAAGAGTAACTCAGAAGTAATCAAATGTAATGAACATGAACATTACTTTGTTAAAGTAACTGAAATAAATACATAGTATATGTTTTAGATATGGTAACCAATTGTACGATTACATTTCCAAAGTAACTTTCCCAACACTGAAGCCAATGTACCAATGTGGATTTGTACTGAGACATTTTGTTTGTTATGAATTCTGTTCTGATCCTGCATTTGTAGAGGACTTTAGTTGCATCCATTGTGTACAGAGCCTGTTTAATATCAGCAGGGTTTGAATAGGGCATCAGCTCTGACACACCAACCAAATGAGAGAAATGCGAACTTGAAGCCAGGGAGGAAAATGGGAAAACAAGATTGATTTTACCTCAATGTGTGCATGAGCAGCAAGCGAAATACTCTAAATCTCTAAAAACACATTCAGCATCGCACCAAAGATCCTTGTCAACACCAACTACATTTTTCATCCTGCAAAACATGTTGATGCCAAAGTAACACCTATTTGCTGTGCCTTGGTAAACAGCAGGATGATTACTGGTTTGTCTAGTAATCTGTGTCAGAGCTTGGTTAGCTTTCTTTAAGTGTGTGTAAAAATAATTTGACTACTGTTGATATCTTAGCACCAAGCCACGGAGCAGAGAGAACAGGACATAGCACATTATTCTATCACACAATATGAAAAAAAAAAAAAAACATAGTACAAAAGTACATAGATCTGTGTGTACCAATAACAATAGTTGTATTTTACTAAATTGCCAACTATTTCAGTAACTATCCAAGTCAATCGGCTTGCGTCATTTTGTAAGGAATACCCTGAAGACCCTGAGATTTCATGCTAGGCTAATTTCTAATCAATCAGGGGTCCGTTTCCCAAAACAGGGAAACAGACAATGCAACTAGTTAGCAACCATGGTTTTGGGAAACAGATCCAAATCATTTGCTCACTTAACCCCCCCTAAACTAAGGTATGTGATCACAGTCATATTCCACCTACCTTGCACCACCACCTTCTTCACCATGGAGGCAGCATGGTGGCTGGAGTAGGTGGCCAGAGCCGTAGTCTGCCTGTCCCGGTGGGGCCCGACCACGGCCGTCTTCAGCTTGAGTCCCACCAGGCCTTCCCCCAGCTCCTCAAGCACCTTCATCAGGGCAGGGCGCTCCAGACCCCCTGGCAGGCCCTCCAGGACCAGCTGGTGCTTCTCCGTACTCAGACGCACCACCAGCGAGGAGCCGCAGGGCAGCGTGCAGCGGTGCAGGGTGCGGATGGCGGTGCGGGCCGCTGCCGGGGTGGCATACTTGGCGTAGGCAAAACCACGGTTCTGGCCACTGAAGTTCATCATAAGGCGGAACTCATAGAGGGGCCCGGCCGACTGGCACAGCGGGATCAAGGTGTCTTCATAGACCTCACGCGGAAGCTGGCACAGGAAAATCTCACAGCCAGCGCCAGGGGCAGGACCAGACCAGTCTAGAAAAACACACACACACACACACTTAATGACACTAAATGTGCATAATCACAGTAATCAGTTCTGATTGTGTCATACTAAAAAAGCTTTTTGTTCATTCTGCAAGTTTGTCCCCATTTTGCTTGCAAGACGTAAAGAACATGGAGGTATCCTATGGACCAACTCTGAAACTGGATGGATATCTTACTTTATGGTTAGCTTTAAATTGGGGCATTTCTTACAATTCTTGCAGGCAATCAAGGAAAAAATAGCAAAACTCCTCGCATCATAATTTACCACAGAGCATCAATGATGACAATCAAAGCCTTTGTATTGTAAAAGGAGAGAAATGAATGCAAAGTACCAACCAATACTTCTGTCATTTAGACATTACCAAACTTTTCAAAGATATAATCTACATGGATATCAAAGTTAACCAGTGACTGACCACATCACCACCTCCGTTAACGGTTCCAATTTAAGCCCTTTCACAGCCCATGTCCTGATGATAACAACACTTCACATAATTTTATGCACCCCAGGCAACTCTACCAAAAGGTGTGTTTTGTGAAGAACCCTGTTGTTGAAAGTTAAATATGCAGGTATGTTGGATATGCACATCATTAGTGCAAACACATACACCCAGCAATATACTATTGCCCTATAACAGAACAGACACAATCTTGGAAATACTAGTTTAATATTCTTGGGTGGGTGAGAACAGTAATATAACCGTAAATAAAGGCCTCTCTTGGTAATATGTATCGCTGTAAACAAATCACACGACCTTTTCGGTGATCATTTACCACGGCATGGTCTTTCCAATGGAACCACGATTAAGTTCTTCGGAAAACATAATCAGGAACAGGTGGAGTAAATTATGTACAACACCGGCGCGCGGTAAAGGCCTAGGAGTAGGCCCTGGAAAAGGATGTCAGCTTGGCCACTTGTAAGGTGCTGGCTAACGTTATTCCTTGGTTATCTACGGAAAATGTTTGCCTGTGTCACTTTCAATTACTGTATTCAGTGGTCGATTCTTCTTCGTCGAATGTTGCTACACATCAGTGCACAATGCTAGTTTACCGTTTTCGTTTCGACAGCACCTACCCAGAAGACTGCATGCTTTTTGCGCCTGAAAGATGCTCACAGCCAAATTTAAAATATAGCGGCTGAGAAAGACGACCGCTTGTTCAGTCTTTAGCATGAGTAACGGAGTCCCTATTTTTAAGGCCTCACTATGTTTCACAATCATATATCTCCATTCTCATCTCCAGAATGTTGTAAGCCAAACAAGCTCCTGGTCGAGCTGTATTGGGTCGGTGCGCCACAGGCTTGGGCGCATTAAACCTTTACTTACCTAGTGGGGGCCCGCCATATTTTCGCTGACCATTCACTTGAATTAATGTTGTGTTGGTCTTCTGAAGCCAATCTTCTAAGGCCTTCATTCGTTCGGGAGGAGACTTCAGGTCAGAAACAAACATAAATATCAACTACAAACGACGTTGACCCAACATCATTATAATCTAATATCTGTAACATCCGCCTGTTTGTTCCGAAGTTTGTCTTCTCTAGATGCGAATAAACTTTCCATACTTTATGACCGCATAGTGTTTCCAATTCTCGAGCAGTTTATCACATTGCTGTTATCCCTGGTGCAGATGTGTAATTTTCAAACACTGTAAATAATTCAGAACGATTTTGTACCGTTTGAAAACAAACTCATTGACTGAGAGCAACACAGTCACTGGAATCTGCATACAACTCTCAAGATACGCATGGCCTCACAGCATGGATGTGCAGTTGTATATTTTATGAATTGTCAAAATATTCAAGCTACTCACCCGCTGATGTTCGCTCATGTTGTCTTGCACACGATGCTAGTGATAAACTGGTAACCCCTTATCTCTTGCCCTTACTGTGACCACACTCCCCACCTTCTAGAAGCAGGTGATTGGGTGAGCAAACTTCCAAAGTATTCACCATACACAAAGTCAAAGGCAAGAGGAATTTTAAGCTATCTGTTCCAGACAGGTTTTGTGAGTTTACAGCAACAATTACAAATTAAATTTAAAAAGGAGAGTAAAACGTCATTACCTTTGCTGTAATTTTGAGCCAGTTTCAACTAGGTTCATCTAGTCACGTGAATTATTACCCTCCAGTGGTAAGTCCTGTAAACAACACTTTTCGCCTTCATTCCACCAGATGTCAGTGGCTCACCGGTGATTTTCCTGGCACTCCGTGGTTGATGAGTTGAAAGTAATCGAAGATGGGCCTGTCAGTTGCGTTGTGACCCCAGGCAATACACATTCGGGCTTTCAAGAAGGCTAATGCAAGTGCGTTTCCATCTGTTATACGACATAAAAATCACCACTCCCTTCATCAAAGTATGTTTTTAATTGCAATGGGATCTGATGGGTTATTGAAGAAACGGCAATGGAAGCTTATAATAAAGTATCAAAGAATTTACGAGAATAAACCTTCCAGTTTCGTTTGGCTCATGCGGCTCGACCCATTGCCAGTAGGTGGTCTATATATTCAGCAAATTTAACATTCGTTTATACTTTAGAACTCACAATAGTTAGACTAGCCTATTGTCCAACATCCCAATAACCTATTTTGCGCATGTAATCAGCATAAGAGATCAATGAGGCTTCTGAACTCACCAAGAGCTTTTGAACTTAATCAAGAGACGTTGGCTGTGTTATGTTATAGTGAAAATGCTGAAATAAATTGCTCTTCCCTTAATCGACAAGCACGATGTCGACCCATGGTTATTTGTTGCCTTTAATCGGTTAAACGTCTATGCAATATGGCTCATGATGTGATGTTGATTTTAATGACACTCGGCTAAAAGTGAGGATAAAGAAACCGTCCGTGTCCTTTGTTGGAGTTACCGGTCTTTGACATGTCAGTGAACTGATTTTGTTTTGCGGTTTTGATGTAGACGACGGGGTTTTAAATAACCTAATAGTTTCTCGCTAGTGGCGCATATGTAATCAGGTTTCCCGCTGTTGTACGACTCCCCGTCGCACCGCGGGCATCTGCATTTCAAGGGCTCGCGGCATTTCTAATTCAGGAAAGCTTTTTTCATGTGTAAGATACTTCTACATGTAGACTATGGGCAAGCGCGCACGGCCTCCGTCTGTTAATAAGTGGGCAGAGTGGGCTGTTCTCTAACAGGTGTGTGAGAGACGCAGTGACGAAGTATCCTAAGACAATAAGGTTGAATATTATGGTATGGTGTTTGCCTCAGATTGCTGATGCTGTCGCTGTTCAAACGCACAACACTGATCAGTAAGCAAACAACAAAAAACAGTTGCAGTGACAGCTGTGTGATAATTGTGTCCATTCCACCCAATACGTGCACTGTAGTATATTCATGAAGAAAAAGAGGTTTTCTCAAACTTGTCCCGTTTCAGACTGCTTCTCTGACAGGAGGTTAATGCTGGGGGGGCAGCACAAGGACAGGGGATGCTGGATGATTAGACAGGCTGGTGTGAAAAGCTGGCTTTGTTGTTGGCATGACCCTGAGCAGATTGATATCTATACTGGTCAATGACCACCACCCCCTGCATAACACACTCTCCCGACAGAGGAGTATGTTTAGTGGTGGACTCCTATCTCTGACATGCTCAACTGACAGGCTGAGAAGGTACTTTGTCCCACAGGCCATACAGCTCTACAACGCCACACAAAGGAGGTGTGAGACAGACTGGTCTGCTTGATTCTACACTGCACAGTGACCCCATGTCCTATGCCTGGACCTCACCTAGTCTACTTTTTAGAACCCCGGCCCCCACACACATACACCTATCCCATTCTATTACAACATCTTTTCAGTTTTCACTCTTTTCTATATATCAAGGACTGGAGTAAGCTTTTGCACTGCTCTCTTAACTACTTATATTGTTGTGTATATTTCTGTGTTTTGTCTTGCCTACTTATACCTGGAACAGAATTTGCACTGGAAATGTACTTGCACTGACACTTTTGCAATAGGGTTACTATAGTATCCTCCTGCGCATTCCACACTACTTCCACACCAAATGAATTAGTACCCTAAAAGGCACATATAATAGATTTATTCTCTGTATTTTTCCAGTGTATGTATGTCAGGTGTATGCCATGTTGTGGAAGCTAATAAAGGATAATAAAAGTGCTTATCTATCTATCTATCTATCTATCTATCTATCTATCTATCTATCTATCTATCTATCTAAACATACTGTATGGCACTGGTTCTCAAACTGGGATTCAGGGAACCCTAGGCATCTGCAGTGCATTGCCAGGGGGGGAAAAACTTTGATACAAAATAGCATCTAGCATTTAACTGAACTAATGAATGTGCACCTGTACGGTCAAACTTGTGTTGCGATTATGAGGGGTCCTTGGAGATGTTTCTGCTCCATGAGGGGTCCCGGTCCAATAAAGTTTGAGAAGCCCTGCTCTGTGACCCCAAAATACACTTCTGCTTGCATGAACTCGGTTCTGCTTGCATGAACTCGGTTCTGATTTTTATTAGTTTCCCACACTGCAGTCTGTCCAAATGTACCATACTTAAGTTCCAAAAGTGGCATCACTGTTTTCATATAATGAATCTCAGCCAAACTCCAATAAAACACAGATGCCCAAATGCTTCTTTGTGATAATACTATACGCCCCATCTGAAATTTACACAGTTACACTTGCCACTGGTCTGGCTGGCGTGCTCATGGGTTAATTATTAGACAGGCTATTTAAAGGACACTTTACTGGACACACTAGTAATTCCCCATTTGAAAACTGTAATCTAGGTTCTAAATACAGGTGCTGTACAGCCGCTGGTGGCAAGGGGAAAGGCTTTGTTTTACTCTTATCGATAACTAGGTGTGTCAGCTTCACAGGGATGTGAATGTTCTTCCAGTGTTTTTTTCCTCTAAGTGACTGGGTGTGATGAAGATGTTTAAGGTGAAATATTGAAGTTCATCCTCTCCCGTGATCGTCCTGCTGCTGTGTGGTGTGTGTGTGTGTGTGTGTGTGTGCTGAACAGCGACAGCAGATCTCTTGCTGAGGGCGTAAGAGGCCAGCTGTGCCCTCCTCCCCACCCCTCCACACACACACACACACACATACATGCACACATACCCAACCCCCCAAGGGACCACCAGAGGGGCCAACAATCTGTCTGCTGTCACTCCCCATATCTCTGTCCAAAGCCTCACAACTGGCACAGACATCTTTGGGATTCACAAACTTCTGAATTCTCTAGCTGTCTGTCTTGCCCCCCCCCCCCCCCCACACACACCCCTCTCTTCTCTTTCAGACTCTGTTTGTGCACATGTAAATGTGTGAAGTAAACACACTGCCCTTTGAACACTGTGTACTGTGTTGTATGTCTTCCTTTGTGTGTGTGTATGTGTGTGTGTGTGTGTGTGTGACTTGAGTGTTGTGCCATAAGTGAGAGTGGCATTCACTTTTGGGACCATGGCAAATCCCTGAGGCATGTGTGTATGTGTGTGTGTGGTCTTTGGCTGCTTGTTGCCTCTCCAGGAGGGCAGGCTATTCTTGGGTGTTTTGTGTTGTGCTTCAGCTCACTTCATTTGCAAAGTCAGATGGAAATTGCCATCTCAGAACCTCAGAGTCAGCCGTCAGACACGGGCGCCTTCGGGCCAATAGACTCGTTCCGAGTCTATCAGTTAAGTTGACAGCATTACACTGCCACACAGGCTCCTCCTAACATGTAATCTAAAAGCTGTCCAATCGAGTCACCCCTCTCCTTCATCCACCTAAAGTCTAAATTCTCTGCAATCTGAATTCTCTCTAAGTTTATTTGCTGCATTGCAATCGGAGAGGGTAAAAGAGGATAGAGAGGTGCAAGCATTCGACAACTTACGTGTTCAGACCAGAGTCGAGCTCTCATATGCAGATACCAAAGATCGATGAAAAGTCTATATTGTGACGTCATGTGACATTCCCACTTCTGCAGACCGGAACTATTCACGTTTGTTCCTATAGTAACGTATTATGCTTCTCTATCTTGGTCAGTGTTCGATGATCTTTGGTGCAGTGCCCCAGCAGTACATGCACCTCTTTCTGAGTGCAAGCACAGGTTGCTAAAGTGTGATCAGTCTTCATCCTGTTCACCAATGCAAGACAGAACCTTAACAAGTTCTTAATGACAGATATGTAATTTAATGCACCGGTCAACACTGCATGCATGCATGTAGGAGGCACAGTGTGTGTGATTGCGTCTTTATATTTGTGCACTGCTCAGATAAATGAATTTGTGTGTGTGTGTGTGTGTCTGCGCATGCGTGTGTGTGTGTATATGTGCTGTGAGTATGAGTGAGTACTTGTCTTTGTCTCAAGAAAGTGTGTCCTTGAGTGTAATGTTCAGGTTTGTTCTCAGCTGCCTTGTTTGTGTGTGCATTGCTCAGATAACTGTAATGAACAGATGTGTGCACACTAAAATGATTGTGAGTCAGTGTGTTTGTTGTAGTTGTGTGCGTGTTGGTGTGTGTTTGTGTGTGTTTTGCTTGCACTGCTAAGGTAGCCATGTGCAATGAACAGTTGCAATCAGGCGAACAGCGGTTGCTAATTCAAGGTGGTGATAAGATGTGTCGATGGCTCATTGTGCTGTTGTCATTACTGTGACGGGCGCACGTCTGTGTTTGGCCAAGCCTGCTGGTCAATATTAACACACGCGTCTTTCTCGAAGCCTCCTGTTTGTCTTACCCCCACTCCCCCACCTCTGTACTCATCCCCATTGCCCCTCGTCTCCATCATTCTCTACTTCTTTGGCACGCTCTCTCCCTCTCCCTCTCTCTCTCTCTCTCTCAGTGTCTCCCTCTCTCTCTCTTTCCTTTTATCTTTAATTCTCATTCACGGTGTTTGACTATCCTTCTCCTTGCTTCCCTCGATGTTGTTGACCTGGAATAGGAGTGGGTGGTTGGTTGTGTGTGAGATGTGTTTGAAAGCTGCCACTATGGTGTGAATCATTTTACTTGTCTTGTTTATGACTTTCTTATATCTGTTATGTTGGGTAGGGATCGTGTGTGTGTGTGTGTGTGTGTGTGTGTACTGATGTATGACGTATGATGTGATGACATGGGTGTGTGTTTGTTTATTTCAGTTAATCAGAATATTTTCAGAAGTATTCCTCCACCCGTCTCATAACCATGAAAACCACTGACATTTACATAATCATATGCACATTTTAGTACTAAAATACTGACATCTGTATTATTCAGATAAGACAAGTTTCTGCATCGTACTCCAGGTGCAACTGATTTCATTTGGTAAGAAATTACAGTTTTTCCATTTAATTGTTTTCTGTGTATCTAGGGACTGTTTGTAAATAGCTTTTGCCAGTTTACACCCTGTATATGAATGTATTATTAGCTTGTCCACCCTATATAAACATTGTTTTGCAATGTTATTAGATAGATAGATAGATAGATAGATAGATACATAGATAGATAGATAGATAGAGAGAGAGAGAGATCTTTTTTTATCCCGTTTGAAATTCTGGAAAGTTTGTTCAAATATTCCTCAAATTTGTTATTCCACTACTTTCCCTCTTGAAACTACTGTAATCAGCAGGCATTTTAACATCAGACTCCCCTCAGCATGACTGAACATCTCTGAATTAAAACCTAGATGTTTTATTGCTATTTCACAGAGAAACATCATGACCTTGTAAGACTATTTGTGGAAAATCTAATGGCTTTTACTTGGAAACTCCATCATGCAGACTTTCCAGTCAAAGGTAATTAATGAAGAACACAAGCTTTAAAATATGTTGCAAATACCATTACCATCAGATGAGTAATGCACAGACTTTTATGCTGACAGATGGATTATGCTGATGGTTCTGTCTTGTGAGCGTGCAGTGCCGTGTTGTAAAATTAATGACGGAACTCTGTTTGAGTGGAACCCTAGCATTCTTAATAGTATTTGAATGACATCAGACAATTGACTGGTAACAGACGTACTTCTAACCAAAGATTTCAGAGTGTTAAGGGCCATTCACACCAAGAACGATAACTATAGCTATTTCACTAGTTCATGATCTGAAATTTGAGGAAATAAAATGTGCATAGCAGAGGTAGGCCTCGATGAGGGTGTGGTCCCGATGAGCCTGTCTTGATCCAGGTGGCTCTGGCAGACCGGCCCTGGACAGCAGGACCAGGATCAAAAGGTGTAACGCCGGATCCCGTGTGGCTCACTGCTGCGGCAGTGGTTCGGTGGGATCCCAGCGAGCACCCGAGAAGTTAACAAGATCAGGGCTGATCTAACTGCGCTGGCAGAGATCCAGGCCTGATGCTGTGAGACCGGAGGAAGGAATTACAGGTGAATGCAGCGAGAGGTTGTGTTGGGCAGGGAGGGTCACAAGTTGAGGTCCCAGAGTGTGAGTGGAATTGAACAAGAGTCTAACTAGTCGAGGTCCCAGAGTGTGAGTGGAATTGAACAGGAGTCTAACTAGTCGAGGTCCCAGAGTGTGAGTGGAATTGAACAGGAGTCAACTGCGCTGGCAGAAGACAAGTAGGATCTGATCAAGCACCCCCCTTATCTTACAGTCATGTGGCGGCCATTTTTTCCCAAAGCATAGCCTACCTACTTAAGGTATTCTTTTTATCACATTATTTGTTTTTGCATCTTCAGCTGAACTGAACGACACAATCATATGAAGGGCAAATAAATTACTATCAAATGCCAATTAGCGTGTTCTAGCAGAAGTGAAAATGTTCTGGAGGGTGTTTGGAAGGTTCGGTGTACCCCATTGGCAGAGAGACCACGTAAAGGCAAAACTGCTCAAATGAATGAGGAGGCATACAGGAGGTGGAGGGTTGCAAGTAAATTGCTGAAGCTGCCGCCAAGGCTCCAGCAGACAGGCACGTGAATAAGTTTACGGCTAAATAGAAGGCAAATGGCAAATTCCTCCTGAACTTGTGTTCACCATAACGACAATTAAATATTACTCTAAATAATAAGAATGACAACGTCCACACTGCAAACTATAATGACAATGACGTGCAAATATATTTTTAGAATCACTATCAGAGCGACTTTTAGATCGATAAAAGGTTGACAGCCAATCAGACACCATGGAATTTTAGACATTAGACCATTCACATGAGGACAAAATTATGTTGTCATTTTTCAGTGTGTACAGAAATATTGTTATAGCTGCAGTTATCTTAATAGCTATCGTTCCAGTCCTTTACCCTCTAAATTCTTTGCCATTATCACACTGGCTGAAGTTTTACCAGCCACTATCCAGTAGTTATCTGACAATACCATGATATTCATTTAAGACTTCCCATTGGTGTTTGTGTGTGTGTGTGTGTGTGTGTGTCTGTGGTTAGCCTCTGCTCCACTGGCTTTGATTGTTTGTCATATAGCAACTCAGGTGGAACTAACAGGCGTAGGATGAGGAGGGGCGCAAGGGGAAGTGGTATTGCCTCTGATATCAGGACACAGCACAGGACCTTTATATTTGGTGTGTGTGTCTGTGTGTGTGTGTGTGAGTGAAAGAGAGAGAGAGAGAGAGAGAGAAAGAGAGCATTAGGGTATGTGTATGTGTGTGTGTGTGTGAAAGAGAGAGAGAGTGTTTGTGTGTGTGTGTGTGTGTGGGTGTGAGAGAGAGGGAGAAAGAGTGAGAGAGAGTATTTGTGTGTGTGTGTGTGTGTGTGTGTAAAAAGGAGCGAGAGCAATTCTTTTTTGATTTTACTATCATTGAATCTTAGTCATTTCGGCCACACAAAGGACTACACACTGACTTCTTTTTCCTAACATGACTAACTAAATGACCACCCTCTCTACCCTGCTGTTTTTTGCCCATTCATCCACTGCTGGACGTCAACTGACTGACTTGAGCTACTTTTTAGCAACATTGCTCATGGCTTCTGTGTCAGTACTCCTTCACCTTGTAAGCACCCACCTCTCAGTGTCACCATACTTTTTCATGATGTTAGCTCACACACCACAGACATATTTAAACTCGACTCTAATTTCACAGTTTCAGTACCTGTATATAGCAGGACACCCAACGCATATCACAGCACATCCAATAGAAAGCCCTTCCTCCCCTCCCCTCTCATTTTGTGTGTGTGTGTGTGTGTATGTGTGCATGCGGGCATGTGTGTGTTTCTATAATGACTATGTTCCATGCCTTTCCCTCTGAAGGAAGTGCGTTATCTGAGAGGCTGACGTCATAGAGTCAATGGCTCTCAATACACACAACTCCCACTCATCGTTGGATATCCCTTCCCCTGAATTCACTTTCTCTGTTTAACACTGTTTACTGCCACAACACATGCATGTGTGCTGGATGAATTTCAATAGATTTAATCTGTTATGGCTTTCCACTGGTCACTTTGTTTTTCTGCAAAACCTGACGTGTCTCCTTGGATCAATGGTGACATTTGAAGTCTCTAAAGGTCGTGTTGAAAGTCTGAAGTGGGAAAATACCAAACTTGCATTACACTATTTATACAGTCACTTTCCAGAAGTGGAAAATTCTCACCTGTTTATAACTGTTCAAAACATTGTTGAAAATATAAAAGGCGGTTGTGGAGAAAGCCGTTTCGCTTAAGAATTCAACTTATATCTGTTAACTGCAGTCTGCTGTTTGGTTGATTGTGTATTTTTTGGTGTATGTGTGTGTTTTAGGTGCAGGACATTCACAGCAATAAAAGCACTCTATAATTCTTTTCTTGGCTTGAAGTTCCAAAAATCACATAATGGGCTTCTGGGATGAAGTTGAAGCTTTAAGAATTAATTGCAGAATCTTAATTGGCTGCTGTTGTCCCTGGGCTGTCCCTGGGCTGTTCCAGAGAATGTTCAAGGACATAATGTCTTCTTCTCTGTACGTTTAAATCTAGTGTATTGATTCTAGAATTGCCCTTGGTTCAGATGTGTCCATCATTGTTTATTGCCCTGGATCTGCTGTGCTCTGTAGATGTCATAGGTGGTTGATTTTTACAAGTAGCTTAAATAAATAAATAAATAAATAAAATTGATGCCATGTGAAGCAATGATAATACAGAGAGAGAAGAAGAATCAACACACCGAAGTTCTATTTTATGGTTCTTACGAGATCTCAAAATTAATTTCAGCTCCACGGTGTCAGATGTCACTATATTAAGCCCCCCACTCCCCTTATCCACTTTGAGAACTAGCCCATGAAACATCCAAAGGAATTATGTCTGCCAGGGGACTTGTAACAAAATTAGGATGCCTTTATTTCTCATAACACAGAGAAAGCTGTTCAAAATTGGACTTTATTACCCTATTTGTCAGTTACTACAGAGGCACTGCAGAGTTCGGTTGCCCTTCGGCCCAGAGATAGGTGTTTTATCTGCTGCGCTCTCTGATTAATATGCATTAAATTCTTCTTTTGTATGAATGATCTGAAGAAGGAATTGCCAAGATGGAGATAGTTTCACAACTTATAATTTTAATAATAATAATCATCTATACTCTTTTGATCCCGTGAGGGAAATTTGGTCTCTGCATTTAATTGTGAATTAGTGAAATACACACAGCGCACAGTGAGGTGCAGTACACACTAACCCAGAGCAATGGGCTGCCTGCTGTAGCAGTAAGGGGTTAGGGGCCTTGCTCAAGGACACTTCAGCCATGGTCCACTGGCTAGGGATCAAACAAGCACCCTTCGGTCTCGAGCCTGAAGCCCTAACCAGTAGGCCATAGCTGCCCTATAAACCATTCATAATTCAGGAGCCAGGCTTTTAATAAAAGAGTGGCATGGCTTCTGTGCCGTATTGGCAATAACGTACGGCATTATTAGTAGATTAGTAGATTAAAGGAATATCTCTAGCTCTTGTTAGGAGTTTAAAATCTAGTGGTCATGTAATAAAAGAAACATGTGGAAGGTGCTTTGGCACAGAGCTAAAGACTTACCGATGAGCTGACACCTCAGTTTCATTCTTATTTAGTCTCAGGGACTGAAGGAGGAGGAGTGAGGAGCTCTTGAACTGCTAGCCGTGTCTGTCTCTTGTATATCATTACTCTTGTATTCACTGGCTTTTATTTTTTGCCCCTCATACAGTACTTCACAGACCATTGAAATGATTGAAGAAGACATTGCTTCAACGTTCAGCTTCGTTCCCAAACTACTTCAGCTACATTAAGATAACATATGGAATGTTAAAATGGAAACGGGAACAGGAATGGGAATGGGAACGGGAATGGAAATGGGAATGGGAACAGCTATGATGCTAATAATTTAACTTCCTTGAAACAGCCTATACTAGCCTACTACTATGATACAGCCACAATATATTTAGGCTACTTTTCAAGTTTGGCTAAAAAGAATCAGACAGTAGCCTCAAATGATAAATAATTAGTCTGTAGGGTCGGCTTTAGTTCATTTTTCAGGATCCTATTTCAGAGTGCCCTTTTCCTGTTCTCTCTCTCCTCACCTCCTAGCTCTTCCATTTGTAGCTCTGTATCTTTCTTTCTTTCTTTCTCATGTGTCCCTTTTTAATGATACCACGTCTAAATAAATAATCCAAAAGTATCTAAAAAGTCATCGGATTACCTTTGAAGGCACTATTAAAATGTGGAGTTGGTATTTAATAATGGACAACATTTCAAAGTAAACTAAATTTGAATATAAATGACATGTTTAAAATTCACCTTATGTAAATCCTTTTGAGAGATGCGTCTTGGCCAATAATAATAACAATAATAACAATAACAATAATAATCATCTAACACATGGTTAACGCTTGCAAATTAGAACTAGTAAATGATGTTTGCACACTCACAGTTACACCCACTCTCTGTCTGCACGCACACACACACACACGCACACACAGGGGGGCTAATAGTGTTGGGCCGAGCACTTGAGAGAAAGGGCACGGTGATCGTAAAACAATGATGGAGAGAGGAGAGGTAAACGAGCAGGGGAGGAGGCAACAGAGAGACAGATGGAGAAGAGGAACAAGGGAGGGGGAGGAAGGAGAGATGCAAAAAGATGGGCAAGCAGAGGGGAGATAAAAAAGGGGGGGGGGTGAGAGAGGCAGGGAGAGATGAAAAGGATAATGTGCACTGGGAAGGAAGTAAGGACAGTTAGAGGAACGACGGCCATCAGAGATACTGGAGACTGATAGAGGAGAGGAAGATGGAGAGACAGAGGGAGAGGGTGTGGGGCAAGAGGACCGGCACAAGATGAGACAGAGAGATTGGCCTGGCAAAGGGGTTCAAGTGTGTCTGCTCCATTGGCCCTGGTGGGTCCACACACACACACACACACACACACATACAAACACATTCAGTTTCTCACATGAGGGTTTCTCAAAGTCCCCCTGAGTGTTATCTGTCATCACGAACAGTCATGATGTTCTGGAATCATCCCAAAGTCATTCCAAAACAGCAGTCTATTAACACAGTCATTCTTTAGACACTTAGCTTCTGAGCTACTTCAGCTGGTTCTCATTTTATCCGTCTTACGTCACGCCGATTGATTTCTCAGAAATATGCAGGTGTGCAGTCATGTTAGCAAAGATGTAAAGAGTTCTTTTGGGATGCATCGTAAGTGTACCAACTGGGCATTACAGGGCTGCAGGTGAAATGAGATGTTCCCGGTAATTGGCCAATATAAAACTTTGCTTACACCGTAGGATACAAGCCTTCCAGTGCCTTAATGGCTCCTGAAATTTATTTCGCATTTGATGCGCCACTGAAGACGATAAAACATTTTTTTTGCTTTTCGGCGAAAAAAATCGATGAAGGCCAACAACTTCCCCCGTGGTCACTCTATGATGGCACTCCAGATGGAAAGTTTAGCATTTCGCAGGCTCCCGAATGAAGGGCGCTGGGAGGGGGAGTGGGGAGGAGGCTCGCGCCCATCGCGTCTTTTCCAGCACATCTGCACGAACCAATCAGAACTCGCTAAATTCGCCGCTAGAGTGCTGCCGAATTTCACAGGAGAGTCTTCTCGCTCACAGAGGATTGGCAGCGCGCAGCGGGCAGTGTCGCGTGGGCAGCAGTCTCTATCCACTTCAGCCGCACGCGGAGATTACCAACCAGAGTACCAGCCTCGCTGTGGCTGAGACTGAAAAAGAAGTCTTTCTCATGGCCAGACCCTCCTGGGTTGACATGCAAACGCACCGACACTTTCGAGCGGACCAAAATGCGATGTTTTCCTCCTGAAGTACTTTGGGGGATATCGCTCTGAGGGGGGTTCCTTATGATAACCGTTTAGGCTACAATAGCATTTTATTTATGTGGTGGTCTCTTATGTGATCAGGCAGAAGCCTTTGTGGATGATATACCGTAATAAGTTTTAAGCCCTTTTACTTCTTTCACATGGACATCTGAATTCGGTGTACGTTTTCCATCTCAGACTGCTTTGTCTCCGCGCGTCCAGGGACAGGTCAGCGGCGCGTGTGAGTGGATGTGGGTGGTGGACTCTGGAGTGGAGTCCGCGGGTCGATAAGGAAGAGATCGGCGCAAGCAGACGCTCTGTCCAAGTCCCGAGCCCCGATCACAGCAGCTTCAGTACCACCAGACTTGAAAGTCACTGGCGCGCCTGACAATAGGCGAGATGTTTCTTCTCGGAATTCTCCTCAGCTTCCTCTCACGAGGTATGACAGCTTTCCTGCTTTCCAATACTCATTTTATCTCCCTAGTGTCTGTGTTTTTGTTTTGCCACTCTTCGGTTAACCCAGTTTAAGTGACTTTGTGACAGCATTTCCTACCAACAGCCAACATGTCAATAAAATTAATGATCCAACACCATATATCACCAATACCACATTTAACACATCCGGCAGATGGTGAGTAATTTCAAAAGTGGATGGTCTGTTAATTGTCTGATCCTCAGTGAAGCCCTAAATGAGGAGACAAATGTTAATGTTGCACTAAATGTTAACTGTAGTAGGTTTAGTTATTGGCCCCATCTATTTGCAGTGGCCATTGCGATAGGAAAGGTTCACTGGACTTCTCTATCTTACACTGACAAAACACAGTCGTGCACAGTCCTATTAATCGGCTGATGGTCTATATGCGCGCTCCTGGGATTTTGTTGCATTTAATCTCTGGTCGAATGCATACGGCGTTCAGATTATAATTGGATTGCGGGTTGTCCCTCGGGCTGCTATCAAATAATCATCGTAATCCGTATCGGCAGAGCTGTGCGCTGCTCTATAAATATGAGTCTTGGGACAAAGCTAATTACATTATGAGATCCCTCTCAGAGCGAGTGACGCGTGGGCCATGGGACACACACACACCCTGGCACAGTAGAGGAGATTTATCCCACTTTTTAGTCACACTGGTTATTCCTATATGAAGTTTAAAAAAAAAAACAACTTGTGGTCACTTTTATGGTGTGCATTGTCACCTGAGACTCAGAGAGTAGGTTATTATGAGCATCTGTTCGGAAACTGATTTATGACCATACTGGCATTTTGTTTTGTGATGTGTTTAGGACGCCGGTGACAGGGATGTCTTGGGAACCTATAGCTCGCCTTCCCTAGTGAACGAGTCTCGCTGTCATGTCTGTCTACGGCACAGCGTGCGTGGGCAGCTCTCCTCGATTTTATGCTCGTGTAGAGAGTGCTGCTTATTTATCACATGTGTTAATGAGTGCAGATTTGATGGGCTGCGCGAGTATCCCCCAGGGTCGGCTCATATATCAGCGGCACACGCTCGGACATGGCCTCCCGCGAGCTCTCTCCGTGGGCGTAGGCCTACGGGCTTTGGCTCTGTGACAAGGGTTGTTGTCTACAGCAGCCTTTTGTTATTGTGGTAATTACGCACAAGTAGGATTATATTAGTGT
>PYXC01001036.1:3137500-3167500 GCA_015244755.2 Tenualosa ilisha
GGTTAATGAGGAGATTAGTAGTTAACAAGGGTTTCAATTCAACCAGATAATGAATCCTTGAATTACAACCATGCAATCTTCTCACCTCTGTGTCGTTCCATTTCTTCCAGAAGATGCAGACAGTCATGATTGCTCTTTATGCTTCCTTTAACTTTAACCAAAAGTGTGTGTGTGTGTGTGTGTGTGTGTGTGTGTGTGTGTTTATGTCTGCAAACTCACCCCTAGTGAGATTGAGAAATGGGGAAGAAAGGGGGACACATTTACAACAGTTGGGTTATTGGGATTGAACTAATTCTAGACAAGCGTAGTTGGGTTATTGGGATTGAACCCATTCTAGACAAGCATCGCTGCTGCTGCAGCTGGAAAACTGCTCTTGTCCATACTGTGCAACTGTGTGATGTATGTAGTGCAGCCTGAAATATGACTACATGTGCAGTATGGTGGGGACCCAAGGTTTAGCTCGGTGATGGAGAGGTGCTTGTAGATGAATAGTGTCGCACTGGGTGATATTTCTCCTTCTGTAGCCTCCAGGGACATTCACAGTGGGCTCCATGCACAGTAACACTTTGGTCCTGACGCCTGGTTTTAGTTAGATTGAGTTCAACTGCATCAATGTCACTAGACTCAAGTGCCTACAAAGATACATCGGGGTCCTGATCCGAGGACTGTAACAAAAGAAAAATGTGATGTGAATGTGGTGCAAATATGGGTCAAAACACAGGTTAGAAAGTGATGTGTTCACATAGGGTTAGGAGGGGTGTAGGGGTGGTTTGAACGCACAAGCTACTGATACAAAACTGATACAAGTTACTGATACTATAGGTGCTCACACAAACCCCACACCTAGAAAGGGGGCTTGTCTGAGTATATCTGTTACGGGACAGTCAAACCAGAGAGGGTATTAGTGGAGCAAGAGGCACAAAGGTTTGTTAAGTTCCGTGTTCTATTTTCGCAAGGGGGGAGGGGGCAAAATCCCCCTTTATGCAGACCAGAGTCGAGGCATCATACTTTGATACAAAAGATCATTGAAAAGTTTATATTGTGATGTATTGTGACACTCCCACTTATGCAGACCAGAAGTATTCACTTTTGCTCCCATTGTAACATATTATGATCTTTGTATTCAATGATCTTTGGTATTATGTTGCTCTATCTAGGTCAGTATTCAATGATCTATTGTCATACCAAAAATTCTAGAACGGAGCGCTCTATAATATTTGGTAATGCTGAATCTACTGGAGTGAGTGACTCTCACTTCAATTCACACATTGACTTATGTTCACATGTGACTCATGTGATCCTTTGTCACATGATGAGGGCTGTGGTCTACACTTCACAGCTCCACCTCTAGTGGTCCAGAGGTATATCTCCTGGGTCTCCACCTCTAGTGGTCCAGAGGTATATCTCCTGGGTCTCCATCTATAGTGGTTCAAAAGTATATCTCCTGGGTCTCCATGTCTAATGGTCCAGAGGTATATCTCCTGGGCCTCCATCACCAGTTTTCAGAACTGAAGAGGCCTTTTGGAAGAAAGGTGAAACATCCCTTAGAAGTCCAGTTGCATACAACAGCACTTTTGACTACCATGACCCGGATGAATGAGAATCATTCTCAGACTTATGGCTCTACTGCCATAACGGGGAGCAGACCTTGCTGTCTGGCAGTTCTTTTTTTAACCATTTGTTTTATTAGGAATAATTGTAGTGTACATATCACAAAACAGAAATTTTCAGGCATTTTCAATTCCATTTTTCATAAACTATCAGACAACAAGCAAGAACTGACAGTTATACAGAAAAAGAAAATAAACCCTACCCACCTTGTTGTCTGACACTTCCACAGAAAATGCTAGAACATGATGTCTTTAGGTACCTTTATGCTGTATTGCATTGGCACAGTAACATCAACACAATAATACATTAATAATGTAATGTATGTAACTGTACAATAGTATTTTTCCAAACACTTCACATACAGTATTTTGCGGTCCACTGAGGTGTATAGATGACATGGCAGGAGTGCTTTGTGTTGTGCTGTGATGCCAAATGATCCAGCGATGATAATGACAGAGTTGTAGTTTAGAGTACAAACTTAAGGACATGCGTGAACTGCATGGCTGCTCACCTCTGTAAGTGTCTGCATTATGGATGCCATGGTGTAGCAAGGCAACTTGGACATTCAGCCCAAATCCCATATCTTCAGCCCCTGATTTCTGACACCGATAAGTGAGCCCAATATCACAGGAAATGTCTTTATGTATTGCCAGTCTGTTCATGCCCTTGTCCTTGTCTTCTCCTTGTCCTCTCTGTCTCTCTTGCTCTCTCTCAAAGCCTTTGTGTCTTCACTGCAGAGGTCTCACAAAAGAAATGATCTTACAGGATCCATTATATTTGTAGTGCTAATTTCTCACTGCTTGCAAGAGATTTCATTCTTGACTGGAGTGCCTATAGCAAGAAACGGCGTGTAGTGTTACACAGAGTCAGAACTCCTCTTGTGTTTTAGTATGAGGGGTGGTGACAAGTCTGGACATTTACACTCAGTGATCAAACAATGCACAGAAAACTGTGAAGACTTTGAGAGTGCTTAGGCGACCATTCCAGACTTAGCAGAACTCCCAGTTTCTCTGACAGACCCATACACACAAACAGTCGGGCTTTTGCATATTTTTTCTCTCAGAAAAGAACTCTTTGGAAACACTCACACATCAATTCAGTGTGTGTCTGTGTGTGTGAGTGTGTGTATGGGTGTGTGCATGTGCATGTGTACGTGTATGTTTTTGTGTGTGTGTGTGCGTATGTGTACGCGTGCATGCTTGTGTGTGTGTGTGTGTGTGCGTGTGCACGCACGTTCTGAGCACTGAACATAATCTGGGCCTCCAGACAAAAGGATTGAATTCAATCTCTCCCTCTCACCCTCTCTCGGGCTAAATCTCTAATTCCAACTCATTCTCATGCTTCCCTTCATCTCTGTGGGTCCATCTTCCTCCTTCTCTCTCTCTCTCTCTCTCTCTCTCTCTCTCCTCCTCCTCTGTCTCTCGCTTTCTCTCTTCCTCTCTCTCCCTCCCAGTGTCCCAGTGTCTCTTTCTCTTTGAGCGGATTAGCTGAAGATGCAGGCAGCGGTGTATCAATCAGGCTTCATTAGTATTAATTTATTCATGCCATCTGCCTCCTTCTCTGGTCCACCTCTTCTCCACTCCTCTCCTCTCCTAATCCCTATCTCCTTGCCTTCTTCCCTTCCTCCCTTCCTCTCTTTCCCCCGTCATCCATCCTGCACTTTTCTCTCTCTTTCTCTTTCTCCCTCGCCTTCTCATTTCCATCACTCACTTCTCCGACATCCACATCCATATCTTTCCCCCTCATTAATGATTTCGCTTTAATTGCATCACTCTGACCGGCTAGTTAAACTCTCTCCCCTCCTCTCTTCTGCTCTCTCCTTTTTTTCCTTCCTCTTGTTCTCCACCACTCCTCCTCATCCTCTTCTTCTTCTTCTTCTTCACCTCCTCGTCCTTCTTTCATCATCCTCTTCCTCCTCTTCTTCCCTTTGTCAGGTGGAGACCAGCATGGAGGAGAAAGAGGAGCCCAAGGCAGTCAAGAACGAAGAGGAAGAGGAAGAGGAGGAGGAAGTTGTCAATGGCAACCATAATGAAGAGCAGAAGGTGGTGGGACGCTTCATCCCGCCATACTCGGAGAAGGCCACCGTCTCCAACCTGAACTCGGCTGGCTGCAGTGTCCACACGGCGGCGGGCCGCTCCCTGCTCAGTCCCCTGCGGCGCCACCTGCTGTCACCCCCGGTACTGCAGCTTCTATCACCGCTCCTGCTCACGCTGTGTTGTCCTTTCACCTGGGGTTAAAACTCACCCCCTCCACCCCAACCTCCCGAACCCATCTCCCTTCTTAAAACACCCACAAACAAACGACTAGACTAACTCCGAGACAGACAGAGCGGGAGAGAGAGGGGGAATGGAGGGAACTAAGAGAAAGAAAGGAGAGTAGAATTGTGAAACAGAGAGAGGATGGAGAGGGGGGACTGAAGTTAAAGGTGAAGAAAAGAACAGAGTTCTATGGCCTACAGAGGGAGTTTTGTGAAATGAAAAGTGTTGTCACCCAACCCCACCCCCACCCCTCTCCCCGCCCACCCCCCCTCCCGCCTCAGTTCAAGGGGTTGAGTCGTCTTGTACCCCCACCCCCCGCCCCCAACCCCCCTCACACTCTCCCTCTGCCTCTGTTCAAGGGGTTGCTGTCGTCTTGTACAGTCTGTTGCCATAGCTGCCATAGCTGCTCTTTCTCCTCGGATCCTGCCCCCGGCTCAGCCAATCAGACGCGAGAATGGGGGCCAGCACGGCTTTGTGAGCCTGTGGCGGCGCGCGGCTGGTCCATGACCCCACCCCCCCCACCGCACTCTTCTTAAGCTCCGCCCTGAAAGTGTGTGTTGCTGGGCAACGCCCTGACTCCCAGCTGGTGTTGTGTACATGCGTGGATATGAATGACTTTTAACTCGCTACAAACTGCTACGCACTTCCATTATGTTGAGTCATTGTTAATATTATCATTATTATTATTATTATTATTATTATTGATATTCTATTTCTTCTTATTATTACTATTCTCTGTGTTGTACTAAAATGCTATGAGTTCTGACATTTGGGTAATGTTTGATTATTTCGATGTGTGCAATGTCTATGTGTCAGTTCTGTGTGTGTGTGTGTGTGTGTGTGTGTGGGTGCGCGTTTGTTCGCCTGTAAAAATACAACCCACTGTTTGGCCTCTCCCTTCTCATTTCAGAGCTCTTCTTGGCATAGACACACAACTACACACACATTGCACTAAGAGAAGAGCCAGGGGGCAAGAACAGTGAAATAAACACACACACACACACACACGCACGCACAGTAAGAATCAGATCAGATCAGAAACGTACACACAGAGAATCAAAATCAGACACACACACACACACACACACACACACCAAGCCTCACAGTCTTGCTTTCCGTGTGTGCCAAACAGAAAAGTTTCTCTCACTTTTTTCTCTCACACACTGTTAATTTATTTTAAACCACATTCTTAATTTAATTCAGCCTCTTTCTCTCTGTCATTCTCTTTCTTGGGTTTCTTTAGGTTTTGTTTCTGGTTTCATACATGCACACGCACACAAACACACACATACATACTCACACACACGCACACACACACACACAAACACACACATACATACTCAAATTGATCCAGCAGACACAGCATTGTCAGTTTATTGCTCAGTATCTGAGGCAATGTGCTTTTGACTCAGCGCAGACTGGGCAGTTTAACCAGCAGCATAAATATCAACAGTAACTTACACACACACACACACACACGCACACACACACTCACCCTCCAGACAAGAGCTCTGCACAAGCACTCAAGGCCAAACATCACACAGCCATACTACACAGTGCCATACACACACAAACAAACACACACACATGGACACAAACAGCCTCCTAACAACAACTCTCCACCCACACAGTTTCTGAACCACAATGCAACCCAACCTATACACTCACACACTCAGAGGCACACACAAATCTCTGTACGGACACACACACACACACACACACACCGCACACACACTATCTCCAAACAACACTGCCATAAAACATTGTAAAATAAATATGAACACAGCAGGTGCCATGCAGTCTGTCTCAGCAGAGCTGGTGGGGTTGGAAGGAGGGACAGAGACAGGGGCAGATGGAGGGATGGTAAGGAAGAGAGAGGGAGGAAGAGAGGGAGATGGAGAGAAAGGAGAGGAGAGGAGGGAGCTGCTCTGTTATTTTTGCCAGATTGTGCTTTGGCGTAGCAAGAGATAATGTGTGTGTTTATCTGCCGAGTGAGTTCAGGGCATGTGTGTGTGTGTGTGTGTGTGTTTGAGTGTGTGTGTATGTGTGTGTGTGTGTGTGTTTGCGTGCACATGTGCACGCACACAAGGAAGAGACATGAAGGGAACAAAACATCCTTCTGGCAGAAACACACCTCACAGCACCTTCCTCTTTTCTTCTCTCTCTCTCTCTCTCTCTCTCTTTCACTCTGTCTCCCTCTATCCCCTCTATCTCTTTCTTTCTCTCTCCCTCTATCCCCTGTGCCTTCTCCTGTACTTTGGAAATCTTTTGATGACACCAAAAATTTAATTCTCTCCTTCTGGTGGGCGGATGACCCAGGGATCTAACCTCCATCCGCAGGGGTTTAAGAGAAACTTCATGGGCCACACACACACATACACACACACGCACACACACACACACTACGACACCCGAATACACATACATACAGTTATAAAGACAGGCTGAAACACACACACACACACACACACACACAGATATGAAATGTTGATATTGCACCTAAAACTGTCACCTAGAAAAAAAAATCAATAGCACAGTGTAGTAAGTATGCTCTTTTTGCACACACTCATACAGATCAATAGTTTGACTTGGAAGATAGCGCACACACACACACACACACACACATACACCCTACACACTCACACAAACGCACACACACAAATCCACCATGCACTACACACACACACACACACACACACACACACACACACACACAACACACAACACACATACACACACACATACACACGCTGATGGAAATCTCAGGGTTTCCCAGCTGGATGCTAATTAGGAGAGAAAAAGCCAGTAAACTTTGCTGCAGCTGAATATGACCACTGCCTGCTAAGTTTCCAGTCTGGTGTGAGTGTGTGTGTATGTGTGTGTGTATGTGTGTGTGTGTGTGTGTTTTGTAAAATACGGATAGAGAACCCGAGGGTTGAGGGCTTTTATGGGTCTCAGCGCCTACATCTCGGAGTATGTGTGTGTGTGTGTGTGTGTGTGTGTGTGTGTCTGTGTTTGTGTGTGTGTGTGTGTGTGTGTGCATAAGTGTGTGAGGTGCAGTGGCTGACACAAAGAAAATTGAATGAATAACGTATGTGTGCTTTCATGAGTTTCTGAGTGTGTTCGATGTGTGTTCGAAGTGTGTGTGTGTGTGTGTATGTGTGTGAGCATGTGTGTGTGTTTGGACTAGGGTTTGTGGCTGTGCATGGTGTGAGCCTGGTGATTTATATTCATATATTTCTCATAAATAAGCTAATGCGGCGTGTGCTAATAAGAGTAAATAACTCAGCTGGCAGGACGCAGCCATAGGAGAGACGCTAAATCAGACACCGCCGCCGCTCCCCGTGTGCGCTCGTTTCCGTGTTCAGCATTATAACAGCAGCTGATGCGCGCACACACACACACACACACACACAAACTCAGACACACCCTTAAAATGGGACCTTTACATACACATGCATCCCATTGAGCCTTCTAATGCACACACACACACACCCACACACACACACAACCCAATCTCAAACACAAACACACATATGCACCAGTGACATTTATTTTTAACTACACATACACACACACACACACACACCCCTATCATACAAAGGTGCATTTGCTCACTCACTCACTCATGCATCAGGTTCTTTGATTTATTGATCATTACACAGTCATCCAGCATACATTAGACAGTAATTCACCATTCACAATGGGAGAACAGGAACTCAAACAGACAGAGGGTCGGGAGAGAAAATGCCTGGCGTGAAGAAAGAGATAAACGGCGCACACAGACAGGAGGGAGAAAGAAAGAGAGAGGGATAGAGAGAGAGAGAGACAGTAGAGACAAGAAATATGAAAAGAGGAGAGGAAAGAGGGGGAGGAGAGGGGAGGGGAGTGCATGGCTTGCAGGATCATAGAAGCATTAGGGCTAAAGACAGGCGCTTGATTTATTTTACTGCTCGAGGCTGCTTAATGTGTGTGTGTGTGTGTGTGTGTGTGTGTGTGTGTGTGTGTGTGTGTGTGTGTGTGTGCATGTGTGGTTCGTGTGTGTGCACTCTACTGTCTATGAGTCTTTATGTGTGTTCTTTCCACCACCCAACACACACACACACACACACACACACACACACACACACACACACACACACTGCTCCAGCTTCCAGCACATTTGCGGACACCTTAATTGCGAGACCAAAATGTGTGTCGTCCAAGTTAATAATTCCTGGCCTGAAAAGAAATGATGCCCTGTAACAAGGCAATCTCAGGCTGGGTGTGTTTTGGTGCTTCAGGTGAGCGAGACTGATCCTGAATCAGCTATCGCAAAGGGGTATCTCAGGAAGCAATTAGGAGGAGGATTTAACTCAACCCGGGTGAAGGGAAAATGCACCCTGCCTGTCACAGTGTGGAGGCTGCAGAACAACACAACCCTCCAACTCCCCACCTGTCCCCCTTGTGGGTGTCTGTGTGTGTCTTGTCTGTCTGCTCAAACACACACACACACACGTACACATACCTTACATACACACTAACACACACACACACACACACACACACGTACACATACCTTACATACACACTAACACACACACACACACACACACACACGTATTCAGTGTTAGTGTGTCTGTCTGTGTAGGTCTGTTTGTCCGTCCGTGTTTGTCTGCACCTGCCTCTGTGTGATAGGTTCTGACGGTCTGTGTGTTTGTCTGCTTGACTGTCTGCTCACGTTTGTTTGTCCGTCCGTCTGTCTGTCTGTCTCTCTGGCCACCCACCATGTTTCTCTCTCTCTGTCTCTCTCTCTGTCTGTCTGTCTGTCTGCATGATTGTGTCAGTTCTAATAGCTGTTTGTTAGATCTGCCTTACTCAGTCTTAAGAATATAAAATCCTTTCCTGGGTAGATTCTCTGTGGTGGTGACTGCAGAGAGAAGGAGAGGTGTGTGTGTGTTAAGTGTGTGTGTGTGTGTGTGTGTGTGAGTTTGTGTTGTGTTATGTGTGTGTGTGTCGGTAGGCTACTTAGAGCGTCCGTTGCACGGCACGAATCACACCAGTCCAGCACATACATAATAATAAGCCTTTGGGCATATTCCACTGTAGCACAGTTCCCAGTGATGACTCTCCGCTGTCCTGTTTATACAGAGGAAACCACAGGAAAACAAGCAGAAGCCCCTAGAGATTAATGCCATAATGAGAAACTGTAATAAAAGTTAAGCATCTTTCATCCTGTGCCCACTACTCTTACTGAGTTCCTGCACATTAGATATGTGTGTGTGAGTGTGTGTGTGTGTGTGTTTGTGAGTCTGCATGTGTATGTGAATACATGTACGTGCATGTGTCTGTGAGTGTGTGTGTGTGTGTGTGAGTCTGCATGTGTACGTGACTACATGTATGTGCATGTGTCTGTGAGTGTGTGTGTGTGTGTATGTGCATGTGTGTGCGTGTGTGTGTGTGTTTGGGTGTGTGTGTGTGTGTGTGTGTGTAAGTCTGCATGTGTACGTGAATACATGTAGGTGCATGTGTCTGTGAGTGTGTGTGTGTGCCTGTGTGTGTGTGTGTGTGTGTGTGTGTGTGAGTGTGTGTGAGTACATGCATGTGTATGTGTGTCACTCTGGCATGTCAGCTGTGCCTCTTAGACCCTTAAATGAGAGCCTCTTCTGATCCCTCTGAGAACAGACAAACAGATGAAACATTATCAGTGGGAGTTTGATGCAACACTTGTAAACAAACAATAAACGGCTTTTCCTCATCCAAAATACGCATTTTTATGTGTGTGAAGTAGAGTGTGTGAGTCTGATTATTAATGGAGTCATCATTATTAATGAAATGCTCTAATTGAGTATTTTATGGGAGACACATTATGGCTGCTCCAACAGGTGTTAAATCATATGGGCTTGGCCATTTGTTGCTTGACTGAGAGAAATTAGGTAGCAAGCAGACTACCACACAAACACACACACACACACACATACACATATATACACACATACACACACACATAAACACACACAAAATTAGCATTACAATCACTGCTGCTACCTTCAGTTCAGCTTGAAACAGCCTCACATATGCGCGTTCACGTACACACACTCACACTCACGCAGACACACGCGCACACACACACACACACACACATACACATATACTCACACGTGCACTCACAAACACACACACACACACACACACACACACGCTGCAGCCCCAGCCGTGTACCTTTGCTGTTCATTAGGATTGCTAAAGCGAGCAAAGTCTCACTCATTTGAAGTGCATATTTTGTTCCTCTTGCTGCCAGTGGGCAGGAGGCATGTGTAGTTTACGTTACTTTCATGTTTCTTTCAAGTTGGAAAGCTGGTCCTCAGACCCAGAGTCATGCACACTGGTAGGTCCCCTAGAATAAATAGTCTTGGGTTGCAAAGAGAAAGAGAGAGAGGAAGGGAGAGAATGTGTGTGTGTGTGTGTGTGTATGTGTGTGTGTGTTGCGTGAGTGTGTGTGTGTGTGTGTGTGTGTGTGTGTGTGTGTGTGTGTGTGTGTGTGTGCACAGTATATGTGTGTTAGCATGGACCACCACACCAGAATGGATGTGTGTGTGCATGAGTCTTTGGATTGTCACTAGTGTTGGAATGTGTGTATGTGTGTGTGTGTGTGTGTGTGTGTGTGTGTGTGTGTGTGTGTGGTGCTGATATGATCAATGTCTGGCAGTCTCCTCTGCCGTCTGCATTCCTCCCTCTCCTCAGAGCTCTGTCGATACTCTAATGAGATCTGAGCCAATCAGCATGGCGATCTGATAAGGCAGAGAGCTCACCGAGGAGAACCGCGTGGCCCCGGGAGGCGGTAGAACGTCAGAGCAACGGCATTACAGAACACCAGGGAACAAACACAGCGTTATCACAATAATCACATGACCATAATATAATGATGTGTCATGTACCACCATACATCTCATGAGGAATTATGTCCACTGATGAGTGATAACAGAGTCATGGTATCATTAATGACTTTACCATTTACGATGTTTTGCTATTTTATGCTATAATGGCTTATTACTGTAGGGGCAATTTCACATTATCAATGTGACAGAGCATGAGCGAGAATAGCATTATTTAAATATTTAGATATTAAACATTTTGTACCATTTTTTACATGTTACCTCTACAGCTGAGGATGGCAAATCAGATTTCATATAATCATTCAGGTAATACAAATACCTGTTACTGATATTATGGATAGGACCAAAAAAACAAAAAAACAATTTCCATTGAATTGGTCATAGACTCGTACAGGGCTGGTTTGGCAATGGCCTGTAGCGTGAGGATGTGTCATCATCACTGAACAGTTGTAATGTAGGCTGGTGATGGGCAATGACATCTGCTGTGACATGTCTGTGACACGGTGATGTCATTATTATGATGGAGGGGAAAGTGTTACCCTACTGAAACAGACCTCAGAACAGACACATCACCACGGGGGTTGTCAGAACAGACGACACCAGACAGACCCTGGGACAGACCCTCACTGTGCCAAAGCCTCTGTGCTCTTTCTCTCTCTCTCTCTCTCTCTGTGCGCTCTCTCTGTGCTCTCTCTCTCTTATTCCTTTTTTTCCTATATTCTCTTCCCATCTCTCTCTCTCTTTTTTCAACATCATCTCTCCCCATCTCTCTCTCTCTCTTTCTTTTCAACATCATCTCTCCCTCTGCCTGTCTGTCTGCCTGTCTGTCTGTCTGTCTGTCTCTCTTCGCTATCACCTCTCCCTATTTCTTTCTGTTTCACTCTCTCTTTCTCTCTTTTGCTATCACCTCTCAAACACACCCACACACACACACACCTGCCTCTCTCCTCCATCTCTCTATCACCCCTCGATCTTCTCCCTGCTGTTGTGTGGTGTGTGTTCTGGTACTGAGCCCTGAGCCCTGAGCTCTGACTGCTCGAGGCAGTGTGTGTTAGGAGGCTGGGGGGGAACAGGTGCGGAGGCTCACCTACAGAAGACACTGTCAGCGTGACAACAGGGGAGGGTGAGAGAAGAGTGGAAGTGACGGCCTGGCTCTCTGGATGACGAGCAGAGCACAGGCATGTGTCCTGATCTTTAAACTGAAGGAGGAGAAACGTTTAACGACAGATAAACACACACACACATACATGCAGTTCTAAATATATGCAAACACATACACACACACACACACAAATGTGCGCACACACATACACACACACAAACACATAAGTAAATCAATATGGATTGGTTGAAACACATACTTAACATTACATGAAGCACTCCTCATCAAATAAATACACACATACCACCATTAAAACATGCACTTTCATTATGTAACTCATTCCGCCCACACACATAAACATGCACAACCATCACCACACATACACACACTTGTGCGCGCTCGCACACACATCAAGGCACAGTGCCATTGGACAACAGTAGTAGTACTGAGCAGTATGTAGACAGAGCTCCTGAGTCAGGGGGTCATTGTAGGGACAGACTCATCACACACCTGTCCCTTTGCATCACACACCTGTCCCTCTGCATTTGTGCAAGTGGGAATCCCAAGCCATCAGTACACCAGTGCACCACAGTACGACACACGTAACATGCTAAATACGGTCTATGGTGAGGGGTTGTGTAAAGCTGGACTATGATCAACTGTGGATGCTAGACTCCCACGGGTGATATGTCCAAAACCCCACCTCATAGTATGCCAGCACTCACCCAACACAGCATGGATGCACTGTATTTGCAGTCATAACACAGTAGTGTAGGAGTTCATTTGGACATGATGATACACTTTTTAAAGTATAGTCTTTTGCTTTTTTCTGATAGGACAGTAGAGATTGACAGGAAATGAATGGGAGAGAGAGAGAGATGGGGAAGGATCGGGAAATGGCCTCGGGGCGGTTTTGAACCCAGGTCAAAGGTTTTATGGTATGGGCACCTCATCCCACTGTGCCACAGCACACAGCAGACACAATGATATTCTACTCTGTCTCTGTCAAACTCTCTTTTACACAAACTATTTTTGATTGGTTATTACATTATGTAAACAACCTCTGCTCTGATTGGCTGATTTCGTGATTAGATGCATCGCATCTCATCTGACAGCAGCACCCTAAGGAGCACTGAGCCAAGTGGCAGCACAATACACTGTAGGCCCTGCTGTTGTGGAAAATAATGTCACACTCCTCTGCATTTGCATTTTGTTTGCTTTGAGTGGCGATGATCTAATCCTTCAGATCATGGCTCTGACCCGGAAAAATACACACCACCACTGCAATATGAAACCTGCCAGTCCTTGGGGCTCAATCCCTGACCCTATGTTGTTAATGGGTGCACTAGGGCTAAACACACACACACACACATAAACACATGCACACACAAACATGTGAACACACACACACATGCATTCACACACACACAACAACACGGGCACACACACACACACACACACATAAACACATGCACACGCAAGCATGTGCACACACACACATATGCATTCACACACACATGACAACATGCATGCACACACATGCACATACAAAGGGTGAGTGTTTTAGAGACCTGTTAAAGACTAGGTAGGGATTATTGCTTTAAATAGAACAACTGACTGTTCCCCATTAGACTCAGCCTTTACATCTTAGATTATATCTGCATAATCTCTTTAAATAAAAAAAATAGTGTACTCTAAGATTAACATAAAGCGCTGAATTGAACGGTCCTATCTCTATTTCACAGCTTAGTTCAGTTCTAGGATACAAATCAAAGAGACACAACATGACCCAGTCACCTGAAATATTAAATGCCACAAGTCTAGCAAATCTATTGTTCACTTCCACCCGTCAAGTAACTGCCCGGCATTGAGAGGACACCCACTGAGAGAGGAATGTTAAGTGGGCTGATATTTGACACCTGGAAATGCCATCTTGAAATTATTATTTTGTCAGAATGTGTAACTTAATGACCTTTATACGGACATCTATTGCTATAAACTTGCTTTTGGCAAACAGAATTAGCCGAAACATTGGCTGAATTTGACAGTGCAGCCTCACTAGAAAAAGCCGACTCCATGAAGCCTGCTTCCATGACACCTCCGTTTACATGTATCTCAGGGGAGGGGTGTTTAATTCGCCCCCCTCCCCTCGTTAATTGCAGGGACAGCCTGTCTGACAATCAGATGAACCCATGTACAGTTAGTGAGATTAACTGTAGGCTACTCAGTAAAATTAATCCATGTGTACCCGGTAAAATGAACCTATGTGATCCTAGTCAGATTAAGCATATATGTAACCCGTGAGATTAACCAATACACCCAGTATGTTTAACACATTCATACCCTGTCAGATTAACCTATTCATACCCAATCAGATTAACACACCTGTATCACAGCACAGTGAGTGGTGGTAGATTAGTGGTTATGGATCTGTTCTTCCAAGTTCAGCACCAGAAGACTGTGAGTTCAGTCCCAAATCGTATCCAAGAAATCCATCCCAGCCGGCTAGCCTAACTGTGCATATGAACATAAATCTCCCTCCCAACATCTCAAGTTAGTCTCCTGGTGAGTTGACTGGGAGCCTGGGGTTTTCGGTTGACTGGCTAGGGCCTTCGAGTCTCAATCCAAGGGTGCTGTGAAATCATGGGTTTGAGCCCAGGGTTGGACCACACGGGATGACCTCAGTTACATAAAGATGCTACCCATTATGATGACGTCCTCATAAGGACAATGGGCGCATCTACTCCACGGAGTTTGCATTTGTTGCACTGAATCTGAAGCAGATTCTGTATTCAAATGAATGCAATTGGTGGAGCCAACAACAAGCAGCAGAGAGTGACAAGCCAGTTGACAGTCTCGAGTGAATTACTTTGCTTATCCTCCAACACTGATTAAATATGCAAACAGAACAAAAGCAAAATATAGATGCAAGATTTCCCTGGCAAACACACACACACATCACAATCACAACACATTAACATGTCATTATAACTGCGACACAGTCTGCATTCAAAAGACACGCCCCCCCCCCCCCCCCCCCCCCCCACACACAACCAAAAAGACAACCACGTTTCTTTGAAATCTACAATTCTGCTGAGCACCACCTATGTCACACAATAGCATTCAAATGTTGAAAAGTTGAATTTCTCCTTAGGCATGGTGTGGAGTTGAGGCTGCAGCCCTGTGCAGGGTGAGATTAAAAGGTGAAGTCACACAGCGAGAGAAAAGATCCCCCCTCTCTCGCTCTCTCTCTCCCTCTCTCTCTAACAGCTGCCATATGGTTCGGAGTAAATAATTCAGCTCCCCTAAACCGCCAAGGCCAAGGCCTGCAGTGCACACAAGACTTCTAGGTTCTATAAGTTCGCTGAAATAACGTTCCAGCAAAAGCATTAAGCAACAAGCACTTCCAATACAGAAGGATATTTAGACCTTGTTTCACCCCTACGTGTGCACTTGGTCAGCAGCATCTGGTGCCCCACCTCTCCCCATCCTCTGCTGTTAAGAAGACAGATAGGGGATGTCTACTGGAATCCCATAGTCAGACCTGGCAACCCAGCTTCAGAACCCTGGCCAGTTACCCTGCCAATTCCCCGACTTATGAGTGGGAGGCTGATTTATTGGTCAGTGGATCATTGCAAGTGTGAGACAGTACAAAGTTACCCATGGAGGAGACGCTAATCTGTGAACACAAGTTCTGCACCGTAAATTTAATTGCACACCACTGCCCTTGGTGGGTGTGTGAGAAATAAGTAAATGTAGGAGTTTGATTCCGTGAAGCTAATCAAGCTGTTGGAGTTGTTACTCAGTTATATTTTACCAGCATTGCCCGATGTATGTTGAGATCGCGCTTCGCTGTATCTTTGGATCAATCGAGTCTGTTTTATCTTTTCATCCTCTCTCCTTCTCACCGTCTTTTTCTTGTGTACTGTAGTCTGACCCCCTCACCTTTCCCTACACTTGTTCTCCCCGTCTGCACGGATTACTCTCTAAAACCCTGATTCCTCTCATCTCGAAGGCTTGCTGCCTCACCCTCCGTCTCCCCTTCCCTCCTCTGCCGCACAGCTGGGTGATGGAGAGAGAGCTATGGCCCTCCCGGCGTCCGCGTAGAGCTTTTAATCTGATAATGGAGCGCCGCAGCAGCTCGTTTAAGCGCTTAAGCACAGCCGAAGCTTGTGCGTCTGATTCCCATAATGCCGTTTAAACATTTATGCCGCCGATGTCAAAGATCAGAGCTCCCGTCATTAAGCCAGCTAATCACGTTGCTTTTCCTGCCCAGCTGAAAGTTCATTACACACGCAGCCGAGCTAATGGGCTGAGTAAGGCAAGTAGCCTAGGCTTGTTGTTTTGTTTACTTGTGTGTGTGTGTGTGTATCGACTACGTGCATGCCCTTTCACGTTTTCATTTTTGACACGATTAGTTCGTACGTTGTTTACTGTAATTGTGTGTGTGTGCGAGTGAAAAGCGCGTGCGTGAGTGTGGAAAAAAAGGTTTTAGAGTGAATAGTGGAGAAAACGACCAATTAAAAACTAACCAGCGAACGTTAGATTATGAACTCCAGTTAGGTGGTATAAACAGCACCCTCCTCTCTCCTCGCTTCACCTCCTCCCTCTCCCCCTATACAATCAGCCATGGGCTCAGACACTCTCGCTCTCGCTTCTGCAGGGACTGCAGAAAAAAAGCGCTGATTCTGGAACGCCTGTCTTTCACTAAGACGATAACAGAATCTCCCGCCAGTAAACGGGATGCAGGTTAAGTGTGGAAAAATAAATCTCCGCCTCATAATATTCCGCCATTAAATGTGGCTAACAATGGCCCATCTTTCCCCCCGAAGCCCCCTGGCCCGAGCCACTCGGAAGCACCAATTCCAAATACCAACCGTGTCCTGCAACAGCCCAGATTTTTTTTGGACCGGCCTCCCTCCCAAGCCGAAGCCATTTCCGCCGCGGGTTGCTATTGAATCTCAGCAAGGTTTTATTATCACCACCCACGTCAAATGATTTCGCTGATTATTATGCTTATCTGTTAGGGACCCAGGCGTCTCTTATTCTGCTGTGTTATACACAATACGTTTATGGTTCATAAATTCAGAAACTGTTTCAGGCGAGCTTAGAGCAGCGCTCACTGGGCACGGCCACCGCAGTGCGCTCTCACCTCAGGTTATACACACTTTGTCGCTCTCATTAAGACTCTCGTCATGTTCCATTAACTCTACCAGTCGCACACACACACACACACACACACACACACACACACACACACACACACACACACACACACACACACACACACACACACAGACACACAAACACTCTCTGTGATCATTCTCGAACACACACTCACACAACCATCTGACCATCTCTACAGCTCCCTGTCATGCACACATTCACAAGCCTATAATAATTGTTGGGTTAGGTATTGGGTAGCCAATTATGTGTATGTGTGTATGTGATTGCAGAGTGTTGTCCATTATGTCTGGTTTGCCATTTCCCATTTGTGTAAGACCGAACCTGCGCTGTACTGCATGTCTCGGTTTGTACTGAATTTTATGTACCGAGACCTACAGTGTTAGATGGTGCTGAGCTATGCTATAATGTACCACCACCATGTGACTTTTGTCTGCTGCGAGGTGTTGTACTGTGTTGCATTGCTCTGTTTAACGGCTGGGTACTCTCTCTCTTTCTTGGTGTGTGTGTGGTTGTCTATGTGTGCGTTTGTGTGTGTGTTTTCTGGGTTGCTTTCTGAAGATGTACCACGCCCTGGGTGGATTCAGCTTACTGCTGTTTGCCCGCAGTGACTGCAGCCCCATCTGCCTCCACATTCGGCTCTTTCTCTTTCTCTCTGTCTCTGTCTGTCTGTCTGCTTGTCTGTCCGTCCGTCCTTCTCACACATTGTCTCTCTCCCTCTATTTGTGTGTGTGTGTGTGTGTGTGTGTGTGTGTGTGTCTCCCCCTTTCTGCCCCCTCTTCTTTCGGGCAGTTTGCTGGTTAATGGTCTCTGTGTGTTTAATGAGCAGTGTGTGTGTATGTGTGTGTCTGTGTGTGCGTGTGTGTGTGTGTTCTCGTTTGCATGTGTGTGCTGGTACTGTCTGAGCTAGTTACTTTTTTCTTGTGCCCCTCCATCATTTCTCCTTATCGTCTCTCAATCTTTCCCTCCTTCCTCTCTCTTTCTCTCTCTTTTTCTTATCTCTCTTCTATCAGTCCTCCTGTTCTCTCCAGTTATATTCCCTTCATCATCTCACTTCCTCCCTCCCTCTCATTGATCACCCCATTCCGGCTCTGCTTTTCCTCACCCCCCTGCTTTCTCTCTCTACTTTCTCTTGTCTTCCATCACCATCACCTGTTCCTGTCTCTCAACTAAATGCTCTCTCTCTCTCTCTCTCTCTCTCTCTCTCTCTCTCTCTTTCTCTCTCTCTCTCACACTCTCTGTCTGGCTGTCTTGTCTTGTCTATTTCCTCTTGCTCTTGTAAAGAAGTGAGGTGTGTTATGAGTACAGTGTTGTGTGTATGTGTGTATTCTTGTGTGTGTTGTATATGTGATTAAGTCTGTGTGTATGTGTTTGTGTGTGTGTGTGTTTGTCTGTTCCCTGGCTGATGTTTATGGTCTGTTTTAAAGGCGCCCAAGTGTTTAATGTGGTGGCTGTCAAATGAAGCTAGCCCCTCATTTAGCGCGTCTATTTGTCCCCTTGTTCTCCATCGCCCGTCCGTTCTTTCCCGTCGGACCGTCGTTGTCTGCGCTGAACACTCTTGTCACGCGCTCCATCGCTCACCTCTTTGCTTTTCTTTAGTGTCTCTGCTTGTCAGTCTCTCCCTCTCTCTCTTCACGCCTCATCCATTGCAATGCTTGTCAGAGTTCCTGAGGTGTTTCTGTGGCTCCATCTTTCTCAGTGGTCCTCAATATATGCACCTCTGCATGCATCTGCACCTCTCCTGAGAGGGGTCACCTTTGTGTCAAGGCCCGATCCATTTATCTGTTTTTTTTTCACCTCTCTCTCTCTCTTGCTCTCTCTCTCTCTCTCTCTCTCTCTCACTCCATTCGACTATTCGCATGAGTGAATCTCTCAGCTTCACTCATGGCTGATCAAACATCATTCTCCATGTGTGTGCATTTGTTGGTGTGTACATGTTTGTGTGTGCGTGTGTGTGTGTGGTGTGTGTGGTGGGTGCGCACATATTTCACCTATGTCTCCTGAATTCTTCATGCAGAGTGCTTTACAGTTGATGGGAGTCCTAACAGTGAGATATCACTGTATGTTTGTGTGTGTATGTGTGTGTATGTGTGTGTGTGTGTGCGCGTGCATGCATGTGTGTGTGTGCGTGTGTGTGTGTGTTTATGTGTGTGTAGTTTTCACTTAGATTCACTTCTCACTTACAGTATATCTCCACCACTCCAACACACAGCCAGCCTGTGGGGCTCCAGACAGTCTTATTGGGCCCTGAGATCACATCTGAGAGCAGAGATCTGATTGGTCCATGTCATGAAGACTGGTGCGATATTAAGGTATGTTTATTGAACATGAATGGGATATTAAGGTCTGCCTGATGGACAAGAATAATCAGATGGGGGATTATGAGTGTGTGCTGAAGGAATCCAGCAAGAGATACGAGAAATGAGAGAAGCACGTCAGTCAGACACAGCTAATGCACTTTGCATTAGAAGACAGAGCCCTATGCTGGTGTCCCGGAAGACACTCACACATCTCTCTCTTTCTCTGTCTCTCTCTCTCTTTGATTGTGTCACCTTTATTTGCACGAACGTTTCAATAACATTATCGCCAACGTTAAATCACAAACAGGTGCCACATGCATAGAAATGTATATATATATATATATATAAATATATATACAGTGTTACAGTTATACACACACATGCATTCACAATTTTTTTGTAGTTCTGGCCTCACTAGATGTCCCTCAGGTTGTGGCAGGCTGTTACAAATTTTGCAGCGAGAGAGAGAGAGGGAGTGTGTGTGTGTGTATGTGTGTGTGTCTGTGTGTTGTGTGTGTGTGTGTGTGTGTCTGTGTATATGTATGTGTGTGTATGTGTGTGTGTGTGTGTGTGTGTCTGTGTGTTTGTGTGTGTGTGTGTGTGTGTGCGTGTGTGTGTGTGTGTGTGTGTGTCTGTGTATATGTATGTGTGTGTATGTGTGTGTGCGTGTGTGTGTGTGTGTCTGTGTATATGTATGTGTGTGTATGTGTGTGTGCGTGTGTGTGTGTGTACCACTTTGTGAAAGGCGGGTGGGGGGCGATGATGGTATTGATACTGAAATGAGAACACCCACACATGCTCACACGTCCTGCGGTATGCTCTGATTTTTTCCTGTTGTGTGGTGCAAGAGTCTGGAATGTGTGTATGTGTGTGTGTGTGTGCACACATGTGCGCGTGTGTGTGAATGCTCTCCTAACTCTGACAGTTCTAAAATGAGGTCTGTCGTGCCCTTACACACCTACACATCCTCATCCCATCACTCAAACGCCATTCCTGTGGTGAGAGTGGATGTGTGTGTGTGTGTGTGTGTGCACACATGCATGTGTGGTTATTTGTGTGTGAGAGGTGCAAGCACTGTGAATAGGACTTTGTGTTTACTCTTTGCTGTCGAAGGTGGTGGTATGCCGATGTGTGTGTGTGTGTGTGTGCGCGCGTGTGTGTGTGTGCTAGTTATTATGAGTCATGGTTTGAATGGTATGGCTGGCCTGTAAAGAGGGCCAGCACCTCTCTGGGCTAAACAGCTGACATCATTAAAAAAAATCACCCATGAGTTGAACAATAATTACTACAAAAATGTTCTAAAGTAGCTCTAGCTCTCTCTCCTCAACACTGCAAGGACATCATCCACTTTGCTTATTCTATTCTCTCTCTCTCTTTCTCTCTCTTTCTCAAACAGGTTTGCTTGTTCTACTTTGTTCTCTACTGGATTTGAGTTTTAGCTGTTGTCTCCTCTCTCTCTCTCTCTCTCTCTCTTTCTTTCTCTCTCTTGAATGACCTCCTGCTCTGTTTCTTAAATAGGCCTGTGTTAAATAGAATCTGACTGTAATAATGTCATAAATCCTTCCCAACACAATGTCAAATGGGCTCCCTGTTTCTTAGTTTCTCTCTCTTTCTCTTTCATGTTCCTTTTTTTGTCTAGTTTTTCTTTTGTTGACCCCTGATCCCCCACATCTCCCCACCCCCACATCTCCCCACCCCCACCCCCACCATTCCCCCTCTGGTCCCAGCGGAGAGGCATCAGAGCACAGTGATGATCTGGCATATCATCAGAATTGCATTACAGCAGAAATTAAAGGCTTGGAAGAGAGGGATAAAATGAATATGGGAAGAGATCAAACGCTGAAATTATCCACCTGAATAACAAAGACATGGGATGTCAGCCTCCTCCACCTCACTACACCCTCTTTCTCTCTCTCTTTCTTTCTCTCTCTGTCAATCCCTCTCTTTCGCTCCCCATGAATGATGGATGAGCTCTGGGTTGTTACTAACATTAACAGTAAATCCTATGCCAGAGGGGATTGATCTGATAAGGCTTGAGTCGCTCTCCTGACTGGCTGATGCAGATCAGGGCCATATGATCCTTAGGCACTCTCAGGGACAAAGACAGGACTGGATGGAGGATTTAGGATACAAGAAGATTTGCTGCTAGAAGTTACTGCTTATTATTGATGATGACAATTTGTAATTACTTCCAAGACTTCCTTAAATTTAGGTTTGTTTACCATAACCTGACCGACTCAGAAATTGGGCCAGACCCAAAAATGTGTATTTTTAAGGTCTTTTTAGCCAACCTCTTTTGCAGACTGAGGGAGATTTTTCTCTCTCAAACTGCCCATGTTATCTTTAAAACCACTATGCTGAGCTGGCTCTGTGACCAAAATGATGTTATTGCGACTGAAAAATGTACCCACCAGAATTTGTAAATAGTACAGTTTTACTGTTCAAAGTTCGAAGTAAAAAATGATCACTTTCCTGACTGCCGTGTTATGACACTAGAATGTGGCGAGATGTATTGTGCCATTGACTGACTCTTAATATTGCTTAGATTGATGTACTGTAGGTGATATCATGTGTCTCGCTGAGAAGAAAGAGAAGGAGGAAAAGAAAAGCACAACATCAGACAGAGAAAGAAGGAGAGGAGACAGAGAGAGAGAGAAGGAGGGAAAGAGAGAGAGAGAAAGGGAGATAAGGAGACAGAGAGAGAGGGGGAGAGAAAGAGAGACAAAGAAAGAGATTTAGCGATAGAAAAAAAGACAAAGAGAAGAAGAGAAGGTGAAACAAAGGGGGGGAGACAAAGTGAGAGCGGAAGAAAAGGGGAGACAAAGAGAGAGAAGGAGACAGAGAGGGAGGGAAAGAGAGAGAAAGAAAGGGAGAAAAGGAGACAGAGAGGCAGACTTCTAAATTGTGGGATTGGTGGCAAAACATATGACCTGATTAAATCCATTCACACAAATAATCAAAAAAAGTCCCCTCTCCTGGCCTCTCCCTCTTTGATAAAGAGGTGAAATCTCTATTTTTTGCCCATAACCTGGCTTTGCTGTATGCTACCGTAGAGGGGTTACAGCTGCAACTTGACATTGTCGATATATATATTGTAAAACTTGGGCCCTAGATATAAATCTAAAGAAAACAAATATAATGATTTTTTCAAATGCCCTAAATGTCAAGAAAGCAAATACCAATTTGCAATAAACAAGTCTATTGTCCCTCACACCATGAGTTATACTTACTGAGGTATAACGATAACAGCAGTGAATGCACTAAAGGAGGCTTGAAGTGCACTAAATGCAATTACAGTAAAATAATTTCCAAATTTCAATTAAAATGGCTCAGAATATTTGATAGTGTCATCCAGCCCATTGTGCTATATGGTAGTGAAGCATGGGGTCCTCTCAGTCATCATAGCTATGCACACTGGGACAAACACAGCATAGAAGCTTTGATGCAGAATTTTGCAGACATATTCTAATTCTACAGGAGCAGCAAAAACACCAACAAATATGCAGTCAATGAATGCATTTCTACAATGCTTACATTTTCTTTACATAGAGCAAAACACAAAAATTATGAGTCTGTTATGCCTTATTTGCAAATGTTTGCACTCGCCGTGCCAGAAATGGAAATCTAACGTCCAAAGCCTTAAATACAGTACAAGACCCTTAGTTTGGCAATAACAGGCACACAATGGTTACATATATAATCATTTTTTAAAGAGTACTGAACAGATCATTAAAAAAGGAAAAAAAAAACAGAAAAGGAAAAATAGACAGACCATCTCCAATTTCAATTACAACTGGGGAAATTGACAGGTGTTGACAACAGTCTGATGGTTTGTTGTACTTGGAGTTTTTAAAAAGAAAGTGACTACAGACTGGACAAAAGCATGTTAGCAGCTGGAAAGAACCGTTGGAATTTTTATAGAACATTCATTATCTAATGTAAAATGATAATGAATCACTGTAAACATTCAGAAATGTTTAAATGTAGAAAAGTAATTTGATTTTGAGCAAGGTCTGTGTTTTGGTGGTGTTAGCGTATATTGAGAGAAGTTTTTAGCCCTTTGAAATGTAAACTTAGTGTTTTGTTATCAAAGCGTGCTTTTGATAAGAAAACTAGCTGTTTGGCTAATTGTGTGATGTAGGTGTTTGGCTGCCTTAAGAATTTAGAAAATGATGAGGTAAGGTAGAGACAGAGATGCACTTCTGACTACAGTGGACATTTGTCTCTAACTAAAAACATTTACTTTAACAAATTTGGTTAAGAAATTCCTCATTTTCATGAGCTAAGTGACCTATCAACACTCAAAAGAGTGAAGGAGACAGGGCAAGCCTTGCAGCCCAGTATATATCAACATGCCTCAACCTGTGGGACAATGAATAAATGACCTATACAGACACACACACATTCACACACACACACACTGAAATTCACATGCACGCCAACAAGACACACTCACTACACATGCATCATGACAGACACACACACACACACACACACAGACAGATCTGAATCAGAATCTGAGAGAGAGAGAGAGATGGGGGGGGGGGGGGGGGAGAAAGAGAAGGAAAGCAGAAGGAGAGAGGGATGGGGAGACAGTCAGAGATTAAGAGATAATGGGAGGGATAAAGTTGCAGACATGTGTGTGAATGTGAAGTGATGGGATGTGTGTGTGTGTGTATGTGTGTGTGTGAGTGTGAAGTGATAGGATGTATGTGTTTGTGTGTGTGCATCTGTGTGTGTGTGTGTCTGTGTGTCTGAATGTGAAGTGATGGGATGGGATGTGTGTGTTTGAGTGTGTGTGTGTGTGTGTGTGAATATGAAGTGATGTGATTTGTGTGTTTGTGTGTGTGTGTGTATGTGTGTGTGTGTGTGTGTGTGAATGTGAAGTGATGGGATGTGTGTGTGTGTGTGTGTGTGTGTGTGTGTGTGTGTGTGTGCGCGCGCATGCACACTTGTGTGACTATGGGTAGCCTCCAGACCCTCCATCCCCCATCCTGCAGACAAGCTTTCGATCGATTTTCATCTTCATTTTAAAGCAGCCACACAAACAAAGGCCTGTATAAATAATAATAATTACAAAGGGCCCCCGATCGCTTTCCAATACAGCCGTCATTTCTGTCTTCCTGCTGGGTCAGGCCATCGACCCGAAAGACTTGCAGCACTGCTCACTTTATCCCTCTCTCTTTCTCTCTCTCTGCCTCTCTCTCTCTCTCTCCCTCTCTCTTACAGACACACACGCGCACAAAGTTCTCCAAACAGTCACACAAATACGCATACACACACACACACTCTCTCTTTCTCTCTCTCACACACACACACACACACACACACACACACACACACACTTACTTTTTCCCTACTTCCACTCTAACACTCAGCAGGGATCTTGGACTCTTACATCGCACAGGGGGATATGCATAATGACTAATTGTGTGTGTGTGTGTGTGTGTGTGTGTGTGTGTACGTACACTCATGCAGCCATGCGGTCTTTTCAAATGTGTGCACTGCCAGAGGGTGTGAGGGAGAACAGACTACAGTAATTGAATCCTCTTCCTTGTCTCTGTCTCAAATCTAGCCATTATAGAGTCATCACACACACACACACACACACACACACACACACACACACACACCACGCACACACACACACGCACACACACACACACACACACACACACAATCGAGCATAATTAAATAGCCGGCACACACCGGTTCGTCCTTTTTTTTCCACTTGAGAGGTAATTTTTCCCTGGAGAAGACAGAATAAGCATTAAGTGCAGCTAACACGGGTAGCTCTCACAGAAAGCCAAGGAATACAGAGAGGAGAGATAAAGCTGTGTGTGTGTATGTGTGTATGTGTGTGTATATGTGTGTACTTCCCAGTATCTGAGTGTGTGTGTCTGTGTCCACCTCCCAGTATCTGTGTGTGTGTGTGTGTGTGTGTGTGTATGTTGTGTGTGTGTGTGTGTGTGCATATATGATCTAGGGGTATGTTTCTAATTGAAATGATACTGTGTGTGTATATGGGACATAGCAACATAGTCATCTCATGTAGCCATAACAACCTGCTGTAAACATCGTCAATCCTAGAGAGACCCAAGACATCAGCACCAAAGGCACAGACCAGTGTGCCTCTCTCCTTCTCTCTCTCTCCCACACACACACACACACATATGCACATACACAGACATACACACTCTCTCTCCCCATCCCTCTCTCTCTTACACACACACGTACCACAGACACACATACACAGACACACACACTCTCTCTCTATCTTACACACACACGTACCATACACACATACACAGACACTCTCTCTCAGTATGTGTGCGTGGTGTGTGCATACATTAGAGAGAGAGAGAGAGAGAGAGAGAGGAAGAGAGATGGAGAGAGAGAGAGAGAGAGAGAGAGAGAGTGAGATTGAGAGAGATGATGATAATTTATTTGTAGGCCCTCGGTGATCAGGAGAGACTCAGTTCCAGCTTGTGTCTAGCGATGACAGCTGGCGACACCATGGCCACTGTTAAACTCTTCATTACGTTTGACGCCACCTCTTAGTGAGGGACCACGGAAAAATAAACCATCACACACCGTAGAGATCTGCATTCTCAGAACACACACTGTCAAACACACACACACACACACACACACATATATATATTTTTTTTTTTTCCTACACATATATACACACACACGCACAATAATTATTTACTACACACATACACACATGCATAAATACAGATGAGAATTATCTTCTACAATGACAGAAGCACTGTCATTGTCAGGCATTAATTACTGTGTCTCAAGCAGACAATAATGGACCAAAGGCTCCACAGGTTCAGCAGCTGGAGTTCATCAATTAGCCGTACCTGACTGTGTGAGCGTCGTACCTGACTGTGTGATCGCCTCTGCCGTGGTTCCTTTAGAAAGCCTTTATGTGGAAACACACACTAGGGTGTCGATCTCAGATACTAAATTAATGACACTATCAATAGAACACACTTTAGACACACTAGTACTTGAGACACATTCCCAATTTGCCTCATTTCAACTTTAGTCACTGATGCAAATCTTCGCCTCAGAGTATTAGTTGATTAGGCACTGTGATCATTAAATGCTTTTCATGCATTCTATTCATTTTTTTTTGTCTGACCTTTAACATGGACATACCGAGACAAGTGACAAGGCACACACACACACACACACACACACACACACACACACACTGAATGGCAACTTAGAGATTGTAGCCTTGGACTGATTCACAATGAGAGGGAACAGCAGCTATGAAGTTATCAAGAGATCTGACAGATGGAAATATGGAAATAATTATGGTAGAGCCTCCTGCTGTCTGATTGTGTGTGTGTGTGTGTGTGTGTGTGTGTGTGTGTGTGTGTGTGTGTGTGTGTGTGTGTGTGTGTTGATGATGTGCAATCCATTCAGTTCAGTTTTATCAGCTAAACATAGTTCTTCCCTGCTGAAGCCATATGTCATCCAATTACTTCCCAAGGGTCAAAATATTTAGATATCCCTCAATAATAATAAAAAACTGTGTGTGTGTGTGTGTGTGTGTGTGTGTGTGTGTGTGTGTGTGTGTGTGTGTGTGTGTGTGCAAGTGTGTGTGGTAAAATATGATAGCAGAGGTTATTTCATTAGCCACGAGTTCAGATTGATGTCACTCATCACTGGACAGATATAGTGGAGAGCGAGACTGAGAGAGAGAGATGGATAGAGAAAGAGAGAGAGGGAGAGATAGAGATAGAAAGAGAGAAAGAGAGAGCAAAAAGGAGGGAGGAAAGGGGAGAGATGAGAGCACTTTTATTTATCCAGTGCATTAATTTAATATAACAATTCTCTTAAGAGCTCTCATCCACCTCTTTTTCCCTCTCTCTCTCCTTCCCTCACTGATATGTCTCTTTCTCTTTTTCTGTCTATCTTTCTTATTCTCCCCCTTTTCTCTCTGTGTCACACGTTTACATTTGGCTTCTGTGATTTTCTGGTGTTTCTCACAGCTCTTGTTTCTTCCTCTCTCTCTCTCTTTCTCTCTCTCTCTCTCTCTATCACACACACACACACACACACACACACACAAACACACACACACACTTTGTCTCCCCTGACTCTGAAAGAAGGGAAGATGGGAGTGATGCTGTTTAACAGTGGATGTGTGAGAGTATGACACAAATTCACCTGGCTGTTAAACTGTCTGTCTGTCTGTCTGTCTGTCTGTCTCTCTCTCTCTCTCTGTCTGTCTCTCTCTCTCTCTCTCTCTCTTTCTTTCTCTCCACTTGCTTCCAGAAGCACACAGACACACAGCCTGCTGGAAACACCACTGGTGATATCACCAGTGACAGCATAAATCAAGTCAATACCTGAGTGTGTGTGTGTGTGTATGTGTGTGTGTCTGTGTGTGTATATATGTGTGTGTGTCTTTGTGTGTGTGTCTGTGTGTGTATGTATGTGTGTATGTCTGTGTGTGTGTGTGTGTGTGTGTGTGTGTGTGTGTGTGTGTATGTATGTGTGTATGTCTGTGTGTGTGTGTGTGTGTGTGTGTATGTGTGTGTGTGCATTGCATTTATTTCTACCATCAATCAACTCTCTCTTTCTGCGTCTGTTTTTTTCTATGGATACATGAAATGCTGTGTGATAAAACATACAAACACACACACACACACACACACACATACACACACACACACACACACACACATCCCCCATTTTAGATCCCTCTCTCTGATTCTCTTTGGTCTTTTGTCTGTAATCAATATTTTAATAAGCAGAGAGGATGAAGACTTCATCATAATCAATAATGAGACAGAAAAGAAAAAAAGAGAGAGGGATGAGAGAGAGGGGAAGAGTTCCAAGAGAAAGAGAGACACAGAATAGAGAAGAAGGGAGAAGAGAATATGGAGGCGCAAGCGAAGGAAGAAAGAAGGGGCTGAGGAGGAGTGGGAACAAGTGAGGGAGGGAGAAAGAGAGAGAGAGAGTGAGAGAAGGAGACAGAGAAAGAGAGAGAGAAAGAGGAGAGAAATCATGCCTGTTGACAGCTGGGTTGAGCTCCTCTGTCACCCCATTCATTTCCCTAATGAATGTTACTGAAGCACGCATTACACTAATGGCCACACCTTTAACATCACACGCACTCACACACACTCACACTCACACACTCACACTCACACACACACACACACACACACACACACACACACACACACATAAACAGTTACATGGAAGCATTCGCTCACACTCTCAGACATGCACATTGCCCTTATTACTGCTCCTTATACATGTACCTGATATCACTCACATTCACACTAACTCACACACTCACACACACACCACACACACACACACACACACACACACACACACACACACACACACACACACACACACACACAAATATATACAATATATCATCAGGATGAGGTCAAGGCCATATTTCTTTCTCTTAGGTAAATGCCAATTTGTTCAAGCTACTCTCAGCTGCCATAATAACAAACAAACAAACAAACAAACACACCCACAACAATGAACACACTTTATTACGCTAAGGATTGTGACACACAGCCTTCCAAACAAAAACTCAGTCTACCACACACACACACACACACACACACACACACACACACACACACACACACACACACAGACACAGACACACACAAACACACTCACTCACTCTCACACACACACACTCAGTCACACACACAAACACACACATACACACACTCACTCACTCTCTCTCTCTCTCTCACACACACACACACACACACACACACACACACACACACACACACACACACACACATTCAGTCACACACACACTCACACAGACACACACCCTACACACAAACAAGCATCAAGCATACACAGCAGCAGTAGTGACAGATGTTAGCTCAATGGACAGGGCCCAAACAACAGGCACCTCATAAATCTTACACCAAATGAAACACTGTCAAACTCAAACACACACACACACACACATACACATGCACATACACATACACACACACACACACACACAAAGAGAAAGAGAGAGAGTATGTCTGTACAAGTTAACATAATATGTTGAAATCTTTGATTGTATCTCGCTCATTCCAGTGGACATGCCACACAGACCATGCACCTCATTAATCTTAGAAATTACAAATGAAATGCTCTCTCTCTCTCTCTCTCTCTCTGTTTCTCTCTCACGCACGCACAATTCTATTGGCCATTTCATATATTAAGGTAGCAACAGTTTTACAGGCACAGACACATCTGCCACATGGCCTAAGCAAATGGCTAGTGCATAAGCTTTGGAGTCTTGGTTGAAGACCTTTGTTTGAGAGAGGCAGTGTGTCAGGCAAAAGAAAGGGACGAACTGCAACAGATTTCAAAAGATGCTGATGAGAGTCAAGTCCATTCTAAGCATTTAAGAGACGTCTGATTTGTGATTTCTAACTGCTGAAGTAATCACTCTAAAATGTTTTCAATACTTGTCTGAAGAATGAATGGGTCCGTGTGTGTATGTCTGAGTGAAACTTAAAGGCATTTTAATGAACTGTCTGTGCTTAGAGATGTGCTCCAGTGTCATGCAACAGCTCTGAATACAGGTGGATGAGTCTACTGTGTAGAGGGCAGAGGTGGACAAGACTGGAGAATTAGGAAATATAGAAAAGCTT
>PYXC01001036.1:3172500-3175000 GCA_015244755.2 Tenualosa ilisha
GTTGATGTTAAAGTTTTGTATGCTGAAGGACACACACACGCAGTATACAACACTACAGACATTGCCTTTCTTTCTCAAGGCTGACAGCTCTGTTCAAGGCTTCTCTTTCATTGGCTGACTACATTAGCTGGTCTCAATGTTCATAGGCATGCAGGGAACACAAGGATGTGTGTGTGTGTGTGGTGTGTGTGTGTGTGTGTGTGTGTGTGTGTGTGTGTGCTTGCAGTTGTAAGTAAACATGCAATATGAGCCATGTCTCTTTGAGAAAAGAGAGAGAGAGAATAAGTGAGAGATGGTAAAAGAAGGAAACATGATTGCTGGCTGTTTCTGTTGCGTTTAGAGTCTCTGCCCAAGACTAGAAAGCTAATTGCTGAAAAGGTTTTCAAAATCACCCTAAACAACCCAGCTGCCAGTTAAATGCAAAATTGAGCCTCTTGGCAATATTGTTGTCAAAATGTTAGCAGTTTTGGAGGGTGTTCTATCCCTGACCATAGAGCTACACAATGCACATTGTGGATGGTTGTAAAAAGAGCAGGCATACTGTTCATTTTTATGACAACCACATCCCTTCAAAATGATTTCAAGTATAATACCATAAGCAGTTACTCCAGAAAATACACCTCAAAATAGGGCAAGTTGTTGCATAGTGTTGCTTGCCGATTCTCAGTCTATTCACAAGTGCTATTTAGTGACAGTATAACTGTTCCAATGATCGTCACTATCATTATTGTTTTGACTGTACAGCTCATATTATACAGTAATGCTAATTGGATTAGAGAAACAGTTTAAATTAGAGACAGAAAAAAAGGAGGGAAGAGAGACAGAGGGAGAGGGACGAAGAAGAGGGGTAGATGGGAGGGATGGGGGGGGTGTACTGTACGAGAGAGAGAGGGAAGAGAGGAGGGGGGAAAAAGAGAGGAGTGTCCAAAATGAGGTTGAAATGAAGTGAGAGATGAGAGAGGACGAGCATGAAATGAAACTATCGAGTGAAGAGGAGAGAGGTGAGCAGAGGAGTGGAGAGGAGGAGGAGGAGGAGGAGGATAATCGAAGAAAGCAATAAGTGAGAAGCGGAGAGGGAGAGTGACGGAGAGAGAGAGGGAGAGAGAGAGAGAGAGAGAGGGAGGGAGAGAGAGAAGAGGAATAGTGGAAATAAAAGTGAAAAAGAGGTAAGGGATTGGAGAGTAAAATACTGTCAAACACATGCGAGAAAAAAAGAGAGAGAGAGATGAAGGGAGGCAGAGATAGACAAAAAGAGAGAGAGACAGATTCAGGGTGCAAAACTGATCAGTATAAAAAAACAACTCCGGGGAGAGAGCGATGAAGGGAGGGAGGGAGAGAGAGACAGGAGGAGAGGAAGAGATAGAGATGGTGAGATGGAAGGAGAAAGAGACAGAGATGAACAGAGGGAAGAGGAAAAGTACAGAAAAAAGTAAAGGATGGAGAGGGGAAGAGAAAGAGATGAAGAGACAGTGGAGAAATAAAGAGAGATGGAGAGAAGGAAGGGGGAAAGAGAGAGACACCAAAACGAGGATAAGCAGGATTAATGAAGAGACGGAGAGAAGGTGTGAGCCCAGAAAGAGTAAGATGAGTTCAGAGAGAGGTAAGAAACAGAGAGAGAGATGGAGATGGAGTGACACTGAGAGAGAGAGAAAGAGAGGAAGAGGAGGAGGAGGAAGCCCTCAGCGATAGGCCATTACAGTGTTTCTAATGAAGAGGTTCCAGTCTGTCACTCTGGGCATTAGGCCACCGTCAGACTGACCTCAAAGTGTCAACAAGTTAATAGCGTGGGGACCGCCGGCTTTATGACAGTTTGCCACACATACACACACACACACACACAGACACAGACACACACAGACACAGACACACTCACATGCTCTTTCTCTCACACACATGCACACACTGACACAAATTTACAAAAAACACAAATGCAAAGGCAGATATTAAGGTTCTCCAAAACACATTGGCACAGATACATGCTTTTAACATACTTGCATGGACACATGTGCACGCATACACATACACACACACACAACACATACACATACACACACACACATACACATACACACACATACACACACACACACACACCACAACACACAAACACACACATACACATACAACACAGGGTTGCACAATTGCACGTTTGTAACATACACACACACACACACCACACACACACACACACATACAGCACAGCGTTGCACAATTGCATGCTTGTCAACATGCATGGACACATGTGCACACACACACACACACATACTCACACACACTCACACACACACACACACACACACACACACACACACACACATACACACACACACAGCACAGGGTTACACAGTTTCATGTTTGTAACATCCACGCACAGACACACACACACTCACACACACATACATACAGCACAGCATTGCACAATTGCATGCTTGTAACATACATGCATGGACACATGCACACACACACATACACACACACACACAAACACACACATACACAC
>PYXC01001036.1:3185000-3280000 GCA_015244755.2 Tenualosa ilisha
AAACGCACACCTGCAGTTAAGTCATTCTGCCACTTGTTTTTCAGGTCCTCTTTGAGCTGAAGGCAGCGACATTTTTGAAAGTGTGTGAAATGAGGTTTCAAGCACTCAAGGTTACATTGATTCTGCTTTGAAAGCGTCACTCCTCCCTGCCACCCTCCCCCTACCCCACAACACCCCCCCCCACCCCACCCCCTCCTACTCCTCCACCTGCATTTGCCGGCGCAGAGAGAATCAGCCTCACGCCATTCCCTCATTTCTCCTCTATTGTAGCCTGTGACTGCCTCCCCTCCGTAATGCATCCCTCCCTCTCCCTCGTTCCCTCCATTCGTCCACTTCCATTGTTCCTTCTCAAGTGTGCCATAAGTGGCAATCAGAGGGAAAGTTCTCGCCTTCTCACCGTCAGATGCATGCCGCAAGTTCTTTGTGTGTTTCTCATTATCCCCGTCTATTTTGTTCTCTTAATGCCCCCTAATAACTGGCTAGCATAGAACTTTAGGCCCTTGTGCTTATTGGTCCAAAGCTGAAAGATTACAAAAGCTGGGTTTCTAATCTTATATTCTTCTATCTAATCTTATGAATTAATAATCTTATTTATTGATCGACAGGATTGTTTGGGAATGCTGGTTTGTACCACCGATTACGATTTGTCAGTAATTTAAGTCATGATGTGTTGTTATTGCAACACTTTGTTGCTACAGTGTTATCTTGACTTGGTGTGTCATCCTTAACAACACCTATTATCCCAGAAAGCAATCACTCATGCTTTGATCTGAGTTGTCAACAGTGTCTCTGAACCCCCCAGTCTCCAAGTGCACAGACAGTCACATTTCCACCTGACTACACAAACCTGTCATCTCTCACACCCACACGCACTCCGCAAGGCACGCACTCATATACACACACAGAGGGAGAGGGAGTAATCAGCTCTCATAATCCAGTAAGATAAATGAGAAGTCCTTATGATGTTGAAACAGCTAACATTTATGATTCTTGCTTTTTAATTTTTTTTTTATCTGCTTCCAGCTGAAAGCCATAATGGTGTGGGAAGATGTTCTAATTCAAAAATCAATGTGTAGGCTGCCCAATTTGGCCTCCGCACTCCTCAGCCAAGCATGACACGACACTACCAACATATCAGTTTGCAGAATCCAATTTACATCGTGCACCCTGTTATTAGATCTTATTGCATTCTCATCCGCAAGGATATCCTGACAGCCCAGGACGTCACTACTATGCTACAATGGCAGCTCACAGTTAATATTCACATTCTTGGCCAACGTTGTCTTTTGGTTTTTATTGCCATTTATATTGGTTTGTAGTCTGGGAAATGTGATGCACAAACAGTGATCACCACCTGCAGATGCCCTGGGTGCTAAAAATGATTTCTAGATGAGTTACTTTTAGGGTGCTAGAAATGACTGCTTCAGGAGTGCTTCAGGAGTGCTTCAGGAGTGCTTCACACATGGTTCATTCTGCCTCAGATACTTCACACTCAGATTTGTGGTCCAAAATGCAAAAAGCAGGATGACAAACAGGGTTAACGTAGACAACGAAGTCAACCACCTGTACAAATAGTTAAGAGGAATGTACGACTAGCCTAAAAAAGAAGTGATTGGATACATCTTAAACTCAGATGAGGCACCAGGATCAGTTGCCAAATGTCAAAAGGTCAATCCTTCTCAGTCTAGCCTTTATCTCTCTTTTATTACTGACCTTCCAACAGACTGTGTGAGTTATCAAGTGGACATACTGGAGAACAGGTGTGTGTTTCATGACCGTCGACAGAAGAGATGTGTGTTTGGTATGGGTGGCATTTAAAGTGGAGATAAAACACCTCTACGTTTGATGAATCACTGTATAGTCAGAACCTCGTGTGCTTAGTTGAATTTTGAGATTATTAAGGAAAAGAAAAGTGTGTTTGGTATTTCTGGCATTTAATCATTTCGGAATCTTCTTCATCTTTTACTGTTTTTTTGCTCTTCGTTCTTGGTCTCTTTGTCCATCTTCTCTCTAGTTACCTCTGCTGAGGAGGTTGTGTTTTTGCCGGCATTTGTTTGTCTGTCGGTCTTTGTACAAGATAACTCAAAAAGCGCTGCACGGATTTGGATGAAATTTTCGGACAATGTGGGTATTAGAACCAGGAATAGATGATTAAATTTTGGTGGTGATCCGGAACACCGTCTGGAATTTGTATTGCATCAGTGACCCTATATTGCCTTTACAGAGATTTGCGTTCTAGTTTAATGTAATAGATTCACTCATGTAGGCTACTGTCTCATGTAGACACACGCACACACACACACGCAAACACTTCTACACGGGCATAGGCACGCTCACACACACACACACACGCACATGCTCACAGAGACACAAACACGCACACACACAAATACGTACACCCCCCCACACACACACGTATACACACACACACACAGATTTTTTCTGCCTTTCACTCCACCCAGCCTAACCTAATCTGCTGAATGGTGCAAAGCTTTAAAATAATCACACGCTCCACCTGCCTTCATTTACATGTGCTAAAGTAGATCAATTAAGGATTTCAGCAAAGGTCTCAATCACCTGGTCACTCATCTGTTTTAGGTGAGCAGCCAGCTCTTGCTCACTCTTTGGACAATTTACACATAGTATCCTCCACTGCCACCTACTGGGGAGTGTTGTTCAGTGCATTGTCAAGGAAGTTGAATTATCTGTAACACAAGACAGGAGGAAAACAAAGCTTTTTTGGGTAATTTCGAAAGTGAATTCTAAATCATTTCCTCGCTTAACCTACAATAGACTCATCTGCCTCCTCCCATTTCACAGACATCCCAACCTGCAAACATTTAATTTCATTTCATTTCAGGGAGATACTCTACTGATGACAATCTAATTTGCTTTACAGTTTTTCAAACCAACGATTTCAAATCAAGTTTCAAATCATGGAGGGTAACTACAGAGGGTAATTGCCTATTGGTTAGCTTTATTAATGTCTATAGACTTGTATTAACAGATAACACTTTGTTAATAGGCTGCTGTTCGGCCTAGTGTAGTTATGTGAATATCATTTAAAAGGGTAAAAACACTGGTTCACATTTTAGAGTAACCATTCAAAAGTGATTATAATTACATGATGCAGGCCTAATGGCATCAGACGGGCTATGATATGGCTTTAATGTGCATCTTTTCCAAAGTGGCAGAATAGCTGTAATAGGCACAAAGAGCGTTTCTGTAGAACCTGTGCACCTGCACATGTTATACACTGATGCCACCAATAGATGGCAGCAAAAGGTGCCATATTTGCCTTTGGATAAGATTGACCAAATTCATATCAAAGATGTGTATTAAATGAGCTGGTTTATTGTCAGTAATATAGAAATAATATAGAAAATATGTATAAAATATGTATTGTGAAGACAATATGTATTTATGTGCAAATCTATATTTATGTTTACCATAGGGACGGAGTTAGTGAGGAGGACGTAACAAGGCCATGGAAGTGACTCTAAGCTTCCACTATCACAGTGCAATATGAAAACGGAGGCCCGATGTTAACTGAAACTGAAACTGAGTGAAACTTGTCAGTCAACACAACTTCACGGAAACGATCATCGCTGGTTCCTATTCTTTGGCTTGCAAACAAACATGGACTGGAGAGAATGTACAATGTTGATGCTATTTAAAAAAAAAAACTGTCAGGAGAGCTCCAGAGGTACTAAATTGCAGGCTTGCCTGGTATGCCTTTAATTTACAGTGAGAGACGTTAGAAAGGGCAGAGAGATAAAAGCATTGTCATCAGTAAGGTTGGGTACACAATTCACATTTTTGAGAACGCTTGAAGCAATGCTGAATTTGACATTGAGCCAGTGAAGGTGTCCAACGTGCCACTAATTATCATTCACTCCGTCCCTATATGTGCCATTCTCCAGGGCTGGGCAACTGGGCAAAGTTATTGTTTTGGGGGCAATATTCACTCATTTGAACATAGAGTAACAAAGCATTTCTTAATCATTCACATATCTATAGAAATGTTTTGCTCATAGTTACTATTGTGTTATAAGCATCTGTTATTCTAAAGTGTTACCATATATCTATAGCCGTTGCACACACTGTACTACAACCATGACTGAATTTCTTCACACAAGATCATTATTATATACAATGCATCACTACAAAGTGAACGGGAGAGAGAGAGGAGTTTACCATGGTAACTTTTACCAGGTGTCAGTAGCACAATTGTGGGCCAACTTCACATTCAAAATGCTGTAGGTAGAAACATACAGAATAGGAAACAACCACCTGATGGCTCTGTGAGCCTCTGACATCCAATGACAGCACCCATGCAGCAACTTGACCACAGCTTGTGGTCTCCACACTGCACTCCGTACACCTTCATTGACAGACACCCAGCTGCTTCTGTGGGTCTTACATTCATCCTATCAGAAACTCTGCCCAAAAAAGGGCAACACTCTTGCCCAGTAAGGAAACCTCACTCCTCTGATTGCAAATTACAACATATCTGTTAACTGGATGATTGCTTGAAATTGTAAACATCACACACCTTAGCATAAACTACATATTTTCTAATAGCCTAAGATCTCTAAATGTGATTGTACTGTAACATACTGTAATATGCATTGAGACTTGGCACAGCCTTCTCCATCCCATGGACTATAAATAGTTTTCTAATGTATTTCAATGAAACAATGATTTTACATGCATGGGGCTGAAACAGGTTTTGCAAAATTTAATGGTCTTCCAGGCCAGAACTGAAGAAGCCTTTTGGATGAAAGGTGAAACATCTTCAAACTGAACACCTTGAGTATCATGACCTGGATGAATGAGAGTCTCCACAGATATTAGTGATAACCAGTTTCCACAAATATTTCGCTGAGCAGTTGGTTGGTTTACAGTGCACTTTGACCCTATATGGCCACATGGGGGATTCAGCCAATGATTTTATTTGTTTGATCGTTTGCTTAATTTCACTTACTTCAGCCAATCAACTTCCTGTTTGCGCCACACAAACTGTTTAAGTTACGCAAGTGCTATTTCACATGAAAGCATCTGGGTTGACTACTGTGATTGCCTTTTTATAGGACTTTCAAAAAGACCACCAAAAAGCTCTAAATGACACTAAAATGCAGCAGTGAGGGTTCTGACAAGGACAAGAAGAAATGAGCACATTAGCCCAATATTGAGGTCACTGCACTGGTTCCCAGTGAATTATAGAAGTGATTGTAAAGCACTATCACTGGTTTTTAAAACTCAACAAAAACAAAATACATCTCTGACACTTTCTAACAATACACTCCACCCAGGTCGCCCAGATCACAAGAAAGAAATCCTCTAGTTCAACTTGTAGTTATAACAAAATGTGGTGAGGCAGCTTTCAGCGTCTATGCAGATCAGCTCTAGAACAAACTCTCAGATGAAATAAAAAAAGCCTCTACAGTACCAAGTTTTAATTCCAGACTTAAGACTAAGCTTTTTACCAATGTCTACAGATAAACAGATCTCACATGGCTTTATAATTAGCATCCATATTTATTTATTTGTTTATTTATTTATTTGTATATTATTTATTTATTTATTTATTTACTTACTATGATCTTATCTAATGACATTCTCTACGCCCTGATGGCTTCGGTCTTTGTTGTTAACATTTCTTTGTAAAGCACATTGAGCTGCCCTGTGTATGAACTGCGCTATATAAATAAATCTTGCCTTGCCCAGAAGTAAGTTTGCAGATGACACAACAGTCATGGGTCTCAACTGTAACAATGATGAGTCCAACTACAGAAGAGAGGTAAGCCTTCTAGTGAGTTCAATTCAGATCAATTACAATATTTCAACAATGAAATGTTAATGCTAATCAGTTTCCTAAAATCTTTTGAGTTCACTGAGCAGATGGGGTTTACAGTGTGGACAAGCAACCCCACATCAGTGAATAATTGCCTTTATTTCTCGTTGTTGTGTCTTCCTTTAATGAAACAATGCCAGGTTAATGTGGTAGCTGTTTTAGAAAAGTAATAACCCACGAGAGGCTGTGAGTTATGAGATATTAAGGGCACTCTGCTACGCTACGCTGTGCGTCGTGCCTAACAACTCCCCTTCCCTGTGATATCTTTCTCTCAGAATAAAGTTAAATAACTGTGGGGTGTGCAGTATGATGAAATTAGTTGAACAACTGAACATATTTTTTGAAGATATTTTCATTCTTAAACCACTTTACAAAATGCCTCTTTATCAACATGCCACTGTGTCAACTGTGACACTCTAAAGTGGCAGAAATTCAACATTCCTGTGACCGTTTGACCTCTTTTAAGACATACTTTTAAGACATGCTAGCAAGTGTTTTGCAAGATTTTTACCCAATATTATTGTGAAAACTGCAATGCATAAACATCACATTATACCTCTTAGGCATTAAATCAAGGGTAGCAAACCTATTTTCATCAGCCACATGAGCATTGTGCTTTACCTCTGAGGACCGCCATACCTTGTCTTCATGCGTGAGCACAAACTTAGGTGAAAAAAATATGTTTCCTGCAGTCCTAATGCATCTGTGTTCTGACTTCCTCACCACTTAATTTCATCTTCCTTTCCTGTCGGTTAGTAGATCCATGATGCACCTCATAGTTGAGTTCAATAGTGACACACTGTGCATGCGGAGCTGCCAGTGTTGCATTGTGTAAATGCGATAATTATTTTGCACATTGTTAAAAATATTTTCAAGCAGGCCACATACTGTAGCTATAATTATTTTCAAGATTTTAGAATCGGGTTGCGGGAAATGATGTGAAGGGCCGCAGTCAGCCCCCGGGCCATGTGCTTGACATCCCTGTATGAAATAAACTTTGAGGTATTTTATTTCTTCATGATGTTTCAATTTTTGTCAGAATAGATATGCTTCCCTTCAAGACTGGATTAGTCATCATTTTCAATGCGAAAATAAGGTTAAACGCCCTAACAAGATTTTTTGATTATTCTTAATCTTACTCAGGGGCTCTTTAGCATGTCCACCAAACAGAAATCTTAGAAATTAATAAAATAGACAGAAATAGAAATAAAAACAGTCAGAAAAAAACAGTCAGAAAAAAACAAACACGAAAAACACAAGAATTTCCCAATGGGAATAAACATTTGGGACTGGCAAAGTGGTGGTAAGGCCTCCTGCAACCAAAACCAAATTACTGGGTTTATGTTAGGGCTTTTGAGCTGTGGAGAGAAATTTATGAACAACCAGCACTCAAATCTGGCCACATCTTGTGGTCAAGACCCGGGCCACACTTCCGAGAAAAGCTGTTTGTGTTTTTGCAGATTAAAATCTGTAGGCTTACTTTTGTCAAATCATTCATTATCTTGAAGAAATCTATTGGCGTGTTATGTGGACTACCATTGTTTTATATCACAGGAAGTCCATTGTTGAATTGTATTCAAACATTTTTTTACTGTTCTGCCTGTACAAACTTATGTGTGCTGGGAACACTGAGAATAAAAACAAACAAGGACCATATATGAGTGCAAAGGAGATTTATAGTGATGTTGTTTCTATTAGCATAAGGCAAGTGATTGCAAGTAAACAGAGAGGATCTGATATAAACATCCCAACATCCTAACAAACATTCTAATAGTACAGAGGATGTTGAAGCTGAGATGGAAAGAGGAGCACATGACTGTAGTTTTTTTATGACATTAATGCATCAGTCTTAACAGTTGTCTAATGCTGCCAGATAATTGGAAGTTTTTTTTCAGCGATGCTGTGCTTTGACAGCATTGCCATTCACAAACCATTAGACAGAATCCAAGAAGTTTAGAGCTTTTGTCTGATTGCTTCAGCAGTCATCAGATATAAATGTCATCAAATAGGAGATACTACAGACATTTTCAAAGCGCAAACATCAACATTACAGACAGAGTGGGCGTTTCAGAATGCTCTCTTCATCGGCGTTCAGAAATACTTGGTGGGATCAGAGCCATCACACATCTGGACGTGGGTGTGTGAGGTGATCCCGCGGTACACCTTCTGCATGGGGTGCAGGGTCCCGATCTGTTCGCCCTTCTTCAGAGAACCCTTGTACTTGATGGGCTTCACATAAAATAGCTTAAAGCACAGACCTTTAAGAGATTTTTTTAAAAAGTTAATCTAACTGTAAAACAGGCATTCTGAACAATTAGTAATTATCACCCATAGACATGAAATACTGTTGGCTGACAGGGTGTGTGTTATTCCCTGATAATGTGACACCTATGAGGTAGATCTTGTAAAAAAAAGTTTAATCATTGTTCCATATCAATTTGCTTTTGAATGGTAACTATGGTAACAACCATAGTAAGTAAGGGTTGAACCAAAGATCCTTAAGTAATGGAAAAAAGAATACCTTCCCCACTGAGTTTAACGCCATCATTGATAAGCTTCTGGAGAGCAGAGGGGTTGCGGTATGGGGCAGCCTTGCCATTCAACTTGACATCAAAAGGTGCATAGACCTTAGCCCCATCATTACATACAATATCCAGTCCTTTGTGTGTCCCATGTGTTCTGTACAAAAAAGATATAATATGCTCAGCCATAAAAATGTGTGCATGTGTGTGTGTGCATGTGTGCGTGTGTGTGTGTGTGTGTGTGTGTTCATGTGTGTGCATGTGTGTGTGTGTGTGTTCATTCATGTGTGTTCATGTGTGTGTGTGTGTGCCTGCGGCATGCCACCTCTGACACACTGTTGGACCACCATCGCTACATGGCAAAATAGTGACAACCCACCATTGGACCTCTGGAGAACCAATGAAAAAACACCAGCGGACCGCCGGAGAACCTATGAACAAGGCACCAGTGGACTGTCGGGGGAACCGATGAGCAAGACACCAGTGGACCGGAGGGCCCCCAGCGGACCATCAACCTCCAGTTATCTAGGTAGTCGAGATGCCTATGCTGGCAACATGAAGGAGTTGACTTTCTAGCTACTGTGTCTTTGTCTGTCTCTTACCGTTTTGCACCATAACCTCCACAGCCCTGGCTATCACAGCCTCTCTTTTGGTTTGTAGGGTTTCCACTGCACAGGGGACCAAATTTCACCAGCGAATAATCTGTTGGACAAGCAAAACAACTCAACACAAGAGCTGTGTGTGTTTGTGTGTGTGTGTGTGTGTTTGTGTGTGTGTGCGTGTGTGTGTGTGTTTGTGTGTGTGTGAGTGTGCGTGCGTATGTTATACCATGACTGGGCTCTTGATGTCCAAAGAGCTGATCACTGCTAAGCACTAGAGAGAGGAAATGAGAACAGTGAATTAGAGTAAATGGATTTGGATGAAAAGTGTGCTACACTAACATCTGTGATTACATTAGATGGTTTTTAACGCATGAGAAAAAATGAGGATGTTTCCTTGTATCACTAAAACGCAGTTACAAAGCACTGGGAGTAGTGTATTCAGACTTCAGACTTTGGCCATAGACAGTACATCAGCGGCATCATCGTTGTGAACTGAATAGCCTTCTGTAATGCAAGCACGCATGTTATCTCAGGCATTTGAACTTCTCTAATTGTCTGACATGGTTCACAATGACTCTTTGTCATTCTGACATTGCAGTTGGTAGGCTATGGTTAAACCTCTTTTGAATTTACTCTGTCCACGGGTGTCTGTCCAATGCCAAGTTGTGGACCTTTGCTTTTATTCCATGATGTATGCAAATAGATTCTTTTGGTGTTTTTAGTGACCTAGATTAGCTTTTATGAGGAGCAATGTTGAACGATGCACATCATATAAACATTTTGTCAAGTGGAGGATCAAAACTAATTTTCAAAATCCATATTGGAGGCCTTAAGGCTCTTCCTCAGGCTGCCCACAATTACAGCTTTGTCATGTTTCTACTGAAAAAAGTCCTTACATTGATCACTGGCAATAAAAAAAGCCTCAGATGCAAAGATGTTGTATAATTAAGAATAATTAAGACTGCTCCTACTTCTCATGTCTTTTGTTTGCCTGACATTTAAACAAGAAACATTATTTTGGAGGTAACCTCAAAGGATTCTGGTATCTGTGGAGAGTCTAAAGACTTACCCGTGGACACCAGTACAGCCAGCACAATGGTCAGCTTCATCTTTAGTCCCATGGTCCCAGGGAGATGAAAAATATAACTGCAAATGACTGCAACAGATGTATGTGTTTTGATCTGTGAGTTCATCAGGGTTTTTATAGCATACCATGTAAAAGGAGGCAGGGTTTCATATGAAATGTTTTGCCCTAATTTCCTCACCTTACACACACACACACACACACACACACACACACACACACACACAAACGTTGGGTGTTTCAAAATAAATGTGTGAATGTGTTTGGTCAGTTAATGATTACACCCACAGCAAGGCAACTTTTGAAATGAGGTCAAAGGACACTTTGGAAAAACTAGCATTACAGTTTGCAAGGGCTCCAGCACAAAGGAGGAGCTGTCCCTGGGGACCAAAATAACTAAGGGCATGGAGTTCGTGAGTTTGACGTGACCCAGTGTTTCTGTGTCCTGAGAATCACTGATGATAATTGCTCCAAAATATTGGAGGCTGAGGGCTTGTCATATACATCTTCTTGAGACCCATGTATAACTAAAGTTTCGTCTGCTGGTGTACTACGGCTTAGGATTTGTGCAATTTTTTGCATGTCAGCAGGTGGCACTACACCCCACATGGGTGCATGAGGGCTTGTTTAATGCGGCCGCTTTAGCCCTGCATACCACTCAAATTTCTTTGACTCAGGTGCTACAGTTGTTGAGTTATTCCACAAAAACTGTGTCAGATACAACTTATGTTCCAAGGGGGGCAGCAATAGGGGGGGAGCAGTCTCTGGGGACAAAACTTTACAATGCGCTACCCATGCCCATGAGTTTTCCATTGTTTGTCTGTCAACAAGTGCCGCTACACCACACATGGGTGTGTGGGGGCTCGTTTGATGCGGCTCCTTGACATGTCTAAGAAGGAACTCTGGAATAAAGGAATTCACACTGTGAACATGAGTGAACTGTATGTATGTGTGCTGACAAGTATGTGTAAGTGACAGGGGCAAACCTGTAAGAAATGTGTCAAGAGCATGAATGGACATTCATTTTCTTCGGATGGTGCATGCAACAATTTTTGGCGGTCGTATTATGTACTGCTACGCAGTACATCTAGCTACTGTTACAGTTTATGCCAGAAGAGGCTACATGCCTTTCTGTGTGTGCAATGTGTGCAAAAGCCCAGTCTGACCATTAACCTAGCATGCTATAATTGCTGCAGGTTGTAGGGACAGTTACAGTAACATGTAGACCCCATGACCAATAGGGGGAGCTATAGGCTAACTGCTATAAACTGTATTGCTGGGAGCGTTATCCTTACAGTAACATCTTAAAACAAATGAAAAGTCGTTTTAAAGCTTAAATTAAAAGTTGTGTATTTCCTTTCTTTAAATTAAGACAAAGTTATTTTTTTAATTAAATTAAATAAAATTATTTATTTTAGATTGAGAAGTTAATTAAAAGTTTTTTTTGCAGTAATAGATGACAGCACTAGGGCTGTCACGGAAAACATACCCATCTTTGGAATGTATTTCATAAGTGCATAGGACTAGGAAAAAATAAGTTTTGCTTGTGTGCATAATGTGAAATCATATAGCTCATAAAATCAAATCTTTATTTTTTATTACAACAAAACTGTTTCAAAACATCCCAGTGAATACGAGACAAACATAACGAGTGGCATATTCCAACATTTCCCATATTGTTGTTACTTTACAAGAGCACCTAAAGACACATCAAACAGCAACATATTCAGGTCTGGTTAAATGTGCAGCTACAGGACCGTAAATCACTGAAAACAGGAACAGTGGGTGACCTGTTCTGCAAACCATGTGACCTTTTCAACTGTCAGTTTCTCCATCGGCCACATTCTCTGTCACATCTTCCTCTGCATTGGGTTCTGCTTCCTTTACGGGCTGGGAGATAAATATTACAGCAGATATATATAAATAAACAGATAAATATTATAGCAGATATTACTTACAGATGTTGAACATTGCAATACTATTACTGTGTGTGTGTGTGTGTGGGCGTGCGCACATGTGTGTGTGTGTGTGTGTGTGTTTTTAGTGCTTGTTCCCTATTGATATGGTCTCTAATCAATATCAGAATTAAACAAACAACAACATTGCCAATAGAGTTTTTACTAATATCCATGCCATGTTTCATTCAGCATCGTTGATTCAGTTTATTTAATCTCACTGTGTACAGTCATATTTGCTCTTCTTCTATGTCAATACGGCCACTGTTTCTTAAGCTGGTAGTGTGGAGAAGTTTTTAAGGAAGTTTTTATAGCACAACGCTCTGCTGCATGCTCTATCCTCTTTCTGTATACATACACACACATATTACTCATTTCTACAGAAATCCTGACAGTAGCCAGACTGCTCTATGTGTGCTTTCTTCTCTAAGTTCATATGAGTGTCCTGACCTACTCTCTGACTCATCCTTGTAGCACACAAAAACTTTTCTACTTTTCTACTACATTGTTCCTGCTCCTTTGGTTTCCAGCACAGGGTTAGTAGTTTCTATTTGGGCATGTTAGGACAAGACACTCTGACTAAAACTGGAATTTCCTATCTGTCATACCAAGCACTCCTGTGTCTACATGAGTGCAATGGTGTGCATTTTTGTGTGCTTGGGTGCGTTTGTGTGCGTTTGAACAAAACAGTAAGATCAGATATGTCAGTGCATCAGCCAACATTATTTATTCATTACTAGTTTGTTTACCTTGTTTGTAGAATCTGAAAGAGGCTCAATTGTCTCATTCTCAGCCTTGTCAATTTGACGGGCTCTTCCATACGCACCCGTCAGCTGTCGGCACAACCAAATGGTTGTTGTTACCAGAGCCACTAGAGTAACGACACTGCTGAGAATGACCACAGTCGGTACGTCTGTGGATAGAAATGGAGGGGATGCAGATTATTGTTACTGGAACACATCTTACCCAATTCCCAAGCATGTATCCCAAGTGGGACATTTGATGAAAGAGTAAACAAGTACACTGAGAGACCCTGGCCTTGTTTGGTCAGAGAAATGTTGGAGAAACTTTTTCAATCCAGTTTACTCGCAACACCATAGTTGCTAACTGCAAGTGATTACTAGTTAGCTACTGTGGTGCTGGAAAATGAATATGATTAGCATGATAATGGTAATAGACTTGGCTTTAGATGGCAAGTTGGATTTTTTACACTTAAAGCCTTGTTCTCTGATTGTTTATGACGAAACACAATGGTTAAGATTGAAATTTTAACAAATTACTCTGTTCTGAGAATTTTTGGTTTTTGCTGTAGCACTGTGTTTCCTAAACAGCTCATCTACTGGGATCTCTTTGCTACTGGTATGGTACTGTAAAAGAGAGTGAGCGGCAGCTTTATGGATGAAAATGCCTTTTTGATGACAAAGGTGGGTCATAAGGCAAAGACCAGATTGATTTTGAAATGTTACGGAGGCATACCTTCAGGGAATGTTCCTGCAAAAAAAGGGAACATTACTAGAACGTTTTGTGAACCAGAAATTGTTAGCTGGGTTGTTACAGTCATAGTTGTACAGAAGAGCATCTCTAAATTCACATGATGTATCTGAGTGTCAGACTATGAAGCAGAGTGGCACAGCAGCAGAAGGCCAGAGTGGCTATTGTTAGACGACAAGAGAACGATATTTGTATGGGATGGGGCATGAAATATGAAAGCACAAACCTATCTAGCCTTGTATCAACCGTTGCTGGTGGTGATTTTTTTTGGCACACTCTGAGCACTGTTTAAGTGCCATGGCCTACCTCTGTATTGTTGTTGGGCATGTCACATGACTTGCCATGCCACATAATTTAAAACATCTCAATCTAGGCTGGTCTACAATGAGTTCCCTGGGCTTAAACGGCACCCACAGATATCAGTTCAACAGAGCCCCATTCAGGATGTAGCGTAACAGAAGATTTGCATCATGTGTGTGCAGCCAAGCAAAGCTGCACTGTTCACACCCTATTCCATGACATGCCCTAGCACGAAAATGATCAATTTGCCCAACCAGACTACACAAGGCACAAGGTGAGCACCAGGAAAAGAGTTGTCTTACCATCATTTGTGGCTTTTGTTGAATCTGAAGGGTCCATAGCAATTGGCAGATATGCAGCAGAGGAGCACAGCACTTTTGGGCACCTATGTAACAAGATGTTTATTTAGGAATTTAAAAATATCTTACACAGCCTGTGAATGTTTAGTTAAGGTAAACATACAGGTCTATTTACAATGTTAAAAGCACTTAAGTAATAAATAATTTATCAAGGCCTTGGGAAATGACCTATCATACCAAGTCATTGATTTAAGGTGGTTTGTCTTGTTTGGTCAACATTATTTATGTTATGCTATGTGATCTGCCCTTCATCCAGGGCTTATGCAACAGGCGATGCATCAGAAAGGCCAAAAGAATCGGTGTGGACCCCAGCCATCCCAGTCATGGGCTGTTTCAGCTGTTACCATCTGGCAAGCGATACTGAAGTCCTAATGCTCGGACCACCAGACTCCAGAACAGTTATTTCCACCAAGCTGTAAGCCTGTGCCTGTCAGTCTTTGCAGTACAACACTTTTTTTTCTCCCCTGATGCACACACACACAAACACACACACACACACACTTAACATACCATTTATTTACTATGCATTTTCTTTGAGGATGAAAAACACAAGGATTTTACTCTCTAATAAAAACAATGTTGAATCTTGAATTTTATGTCATCCAAACGTGCAATACAGAAAGAAGAGAAGTTCGGAGGGCAATAAATACTACTAATAACAACACTATAATAATGATAACAAGAGAAAACAGCAATACAACTAATAACAACACTATGACAATAACACTAGATAACAGAATCAATGTGTAATTTGTTTTGTTTTGTAAAAATGGTCAACGTACTGCATGCCGACTTTTTTTCTCATGCATAATGTGCATGTATTGCAAATGACTGCACACTGATAGAGCAGATGCACTGAAATAGTATTGTATTGCCACAGTCTTATTCAGACCCATAGGGAAAATACTAAAAACTAATGACTCTTATATGTACAAACAGAATAATGCAGGGACCATATGTCTCCCCATATGTTATTTGTGGAATCCTAACTTGACTGTGTGGGTTAATTCACCGATCATTATCATCATATCATTTTCTTTAATGATTAGGGTGACCAGATGTCCTTGATTTCTGGGCAAAGTCCCTAATTATGGTGGTCTGTCTGTGGTAAAATACAAGAAATAAAAGGAAACCCTGACTTTTTAAGCTAAAATATTTTAATGACATTGACTGTAGAAATATAGAATGTCCCCGGTTCTCAAGGAAAATTCAGGGAATTCACGTTGTCTTACGCTGGTACGATGCTGGTGTGATGATTGCCCTGCTTTTGTAGTCACCCACTGCTTAGTAGTAGTGTATTCCCTTGACCAATAGATGTCAGATTAACCCAGTATTACACAAAGGAAACATCACAGAAGCAAATATATTAGCGAGAGAAAGTTTCAGTTTCCAGCCCAGCCATTTATATCTCTTTCAGCAATGTATATCTAAATCATTTGAACATCATTTGTTGTTGATCATTTGTAAACATCCACTACATCAATTGCACCATATTTGCTTTGTCTCTTATGTTCAGTACTCAAAGTCAAAACTTGGATTATGTGGTTATTGAAAGCATTGTATGCTGCTTTCACAGATCCAGTCACACAAAATAAATAAATTTAAAGTAAAGTAGTCAGAGAGCTACCCAGTAAAAGTCTTTAGTGCCTAAATGGCACCACAGGATCTAAGGAAATATGCTGCCAGAAATTGTGGCATAAGCTAAGTACATAAAGTGCCCATTACATATCAATTAAGATGATGCTGGAAAACTCATCAGTATAAACACAATTAGAAAAAACATGAGTGCGTGTCCCAATATTACATGCTTTGGCCACGATGGTCAAACCAACTCTAATTGTCAGTCATTTCCACAATTCCTACACAATACACACAGACTTACAGACATTAAGGAGATAATGGTGCCAGAGTTGCCAGTAACATACACAGGATTTACCACCGCAAACCAATTAGTCTATGAGATATTAGTGTAATTATGAAATGATAGACCATTACATGGAAGGATCCTGTTTTTGGATCATGTCTCTCCACATATATGGTGTGGAAGTGACAGCTAATTTATGTGTGATTATATATTCAAATATTAATCTATATTTTTTTTGATCCCCTGGTGGAAGTTTGGTCTCTGCATTTATCCCAGTGGTGAATTTGTGAAATACATATATACACACACAGTGAGGTGAAACACACACACTAACCCTATCACCAATGGTGAATTAGTGAAATATATACAGCACACACAGTCAGGTGAAACACACACACTAACCCAGCGCAGTGGGCCGCCGGCTATAGCAGCTCCCAGGGAGCAGTGAGGGGTTAGGTGCCTTGCTCAAAGGAGCAGTGAGGGGTTAGGTGCCTTGCTCAAAGGAGCAGTGAGGGGTTAGGTGCCTTGCTCAAAGGAGCAGTGAGGGGTTAGGTGCCTTGCTCAAAGCAAGTTCAACCATGGTCTACTGGACAGAGATCAAAGCAGCAACCCTTTGGTTTTAAGCCCGAAGCCCTAACCAGCAGGCTATGGCTGCCCCACTTTAATAACACATTTATACAATCAATTATACAAACAATTTATAACAGGTTTAAATGTTGTAAAAAACACAAAGGTATTTTCTTCTTTGCAGATGAGCTGTATCTTCCAAAATGTATATATCATTGCTATTAACAATAAAAAAAACTCACCCCATTACAGGAGCATACTTCCTTTTTTTATTTTTCTCCTTCTACAATATTTTCTGCAATTACAAAATACTGGGGAAAAAAAATGACTTTTGAAATGAATCACTTACCAAACAGAAGAGGCGGGAGATATTTCTGGTTTAAACTCACTCAACTGACAGTCCTGCAAGTGGTGTCACTCAACACTGCTCCCACCAACCCTGCCTGAGACTGCTGCGTCATTGTAACCCTTATCTTCTCACACATGGAGCTGAAAAGGCGTTGTGTTAGTGGCATGCAGGCACTTGATTAAGCTCAAATGATAAATAAAATAATATAATATAAAGAAAATAAAATACAATAAAATACTTTTTTTAAACATATAAACATATATATGTATAAAAAAACACAAACTATAACTAATAACTAAATAGATTAAAGTTTACACTGTAGATTCTATAATCCTCATGTATGGTTCCCTAAGATGACCAAATCCCCTTTGTTTTCCCTTAGCAATATATGTCAGTCTTTCCAGACCAAGGCATTCTGAAAGTTCCTTTATCCATTGTTTCATGGACGGTGCCTCAACCTTGAATTCCCTTAAACCAAAATGGCAGTTATTGTGTCAAAGGATATTCCGTGGAAATTCGCTTCATAGCCTAAGGGCACTCAGTGCAGACTGTAGGAAAAAGAAAGAAAATTTGTCACAATGCATCCCCCTTGAGCAAGGCACTTAACCCTAAGTTGCTCTAGGGCAGACTGTCCCTGACAATTGATAGTTGACAAAATGTAAGTCGCTTTGGATAAAAGCATCTGCTAAATGCGTACATGTAAATGACAGCTTCTGTACTCGGATCTTGCTCATCAATGGTCAGTCTTTTCCTGATAACAAAAAAAAAACATTGAAACACATTTACTTTTCTAATGAGTTCTGCTCATCATCGGTTAGTTCTAGTGAACACAGTCAATTATCATTGGTAAATTCTGGTGAATTCGTCAACTCTCTGCTGTAGGTATTACTGCATTCCACAGATGTCCTGTACAAGACATCCAGCTCCAATCCTTGCTGTCTAGTTGCTGCCTAGTTGTTGCCAATTATGTTGTGACTGTGAAATATGATTAGATAGATAGATAGATAGATAGATAGATAGATAGATAGATAGATACTTATACTCATTATCCCATGGAAAATTCTGGTATCCTTAAGCTTCCACAACATGGCATACACATGACATACATACATTATAAAAATACAGAGAATAAATCCGATCATGTGTAACTTTTAGGGTACTGATTAGTTTGGTGTGGAAGAAGTGTTGATCATGCAGGAAGATGCTATGGTAACCTTAGTGCAAAACACTATGTGGTCAAAAATCTGAGGCAGGCAACTTGGTGGCTCACTGTAAACATAATCACAACGCTGGGAAGTTACCCACACAAAACCCACACAAGGTGTGCCAAGTAACTAGCTCATCTTCTTGGAGACTAGGATTCCCTTTTATACCCCCCAGAATACACATCCTCAGTTTAGGGGTTTTACAGTTAGCAGGTTCACCAGCAACTAACAGTTCACCACTGAAATTGCTAATATTATATTTAAACCAATGTGAACCTGAACCTGAACTTCAGTCGCCTGGTTTGTCTGCCCTGTTGCAATGGCCCTGGCTGTGTCAAGATATGGCTGACAGTACATGTTATTTTTGACCATTTTTCTTACAAGAGGACTGTCTGTGTACTCTATTAAGGTCATGTGAGGAAGCCATAGCTGCCAACACTCCCATTTTTTCTTGTATATTTCAGACTCATCCCCACCCGTTTTTTGTCATTTCTCCTCATTTCCCCTCTAATTTCCTAAGCCCAAACCTCTTTATGAATAATCACATATTCTGCTACTCAAATGATGGTAGATAATGAGGAAGCTGGAGCAGCAAGTATCAACAAACTATTGAGCAGCCCTGATAAACTATCCTGTGTATTGATGTAGTTCAGAGGAACTACACCAGCATACTTTACAGGAAGCAACTCATTCAGAATCAACAATGAGGTGGCTTTTCTGTTAAAGGAAAAGCAGAGGACAAAAGCAAACTTGTGACTCGTGCTCCTCATATGGTCAGCGGCTTCTTTAGCTTTACTTTCCTCGTGAGGTTAGAAGTTAAAAGATCACAGGGAGACTGCAGTAAATAAATAAAAGCCTAAAATTTAACCTTGGCTGGAAAGAGTAAGCAACTCTTTGTAACATTAATTATTCCCATGCATACATTGTGTCCATGTCTCTCTGTGTGGTCTCTGCAATTGAATGGTACTGGGAGATCTACAGTCAGGGTAAGAATTAATCAAATAAAAAATAAGGATAGAAATTTAATGGCAACTGGTCATTAGCACATCCTTGAATTAAAAAGGCAAATGTTAGCTAATGCAAGCCAGTGGGGCATAGAAGCTCAGTTTTCATCATAGCTGTTGCTTCGCTGCTTAGTCTGTGTTGTACCAAATTGTGTCATTCTTTTTCCTATTGTCAGTACTCAGTGACCTGAGTGCTATGGAAAACATTTTGTCGTTAGCCCATCACCAAGTCATGGCCAACACTGAAGTTTCTGCACCTTGTTTACCTTTTTATGCAATTACATTGTTTCCTAAAGCTGACACACCACTGGGATGTTCGACCCCCTCTGTCGAATGCAGTTTCTATCGAGATACTAGCTTGCAGTGATAGGACAAGTGGTGTAGTCAGAAACATAGAACTTTACATTCATGCTTGCAAATGTTCGACTGAGCCATGGCTTCGAGAAACACCTTTGTCGCTGAACTATACATCATACCTTTGAAGTTACACTACCATGGTTTGGGCTATGATTTTGAAGAACAGTTGTGTCATAATTACGTACAAGGTTACATGTTATCAACATGTAACATGTTAGTTGCTAATTTGTTTAGATACTGTCACGGAACAGAGCGAGTCGGACCCAAATGCGTCACGTAAAGTACAGTTTATTTAGGGAAAAGGGGGGAACGGAGTGTGTGGATGCTCTGGCGAGTCGGGTAGCTGGGTCTGGGGAGCAGAGCGTAGGTCGTGGGCAGGCAGCAGGTCAGGAGCCAGGGCTGGAGAGCAGAGCGTAGGTCGTGGGCAGGCAGCAGGTCAGGAGCCAGGGCTGGAGAGCAGAGGTCGTGGGCAGGCGGAGGTCAGAAGCCAGGGCTGGAGAGCAGAGCGTGGGTCGTGGGCAGGCGGAGGTCGAAAGCCGGGGCTGGAGAGCAGAGCGTAGTTCGAGGACAGGCAGAGGTCGATACCAGGGGCAGGAGAGCAGAGGACAGGTCAAAACGGTCCGAGGTCGTCAGCAGAGAGGCAGTTGGTCTGAACACAGAAAGCAGAGGACAGGGACAGGTGAGAAAACAGGACGAAGACATAGGAACAGGTGGATAACAGGAACACAGGTAACTTCGGGGAACAGGATTCAGAAACGGAAACAGGAGCCAGGGTCTTAGTGCTTGCCGAGCGTATCGCTGAAGGTTCGCAGACAATCTGACGAGGAACACTGGGAAACAGGGGTTTAAAAACACAGCAGGTAACCAGCAACAGGTGAGCACGTAATAATTCAATCAGGAAACGTGTGGGAGTGGGAGGGGCAAGTGATCAGGGTGAAACCGGGTGAAACTGACAGGCAGGCATGACAGATACTATGATTTTGGGAAACACACTGATGAGAAACAGGCTTGTGCAAAATTATGAATTTTGGAATTAGCCTTCATTCAATCCAGGAATTGCAAGTCGAATCAAATGAAATTCAATTCATTCAAATTTGAATTTCAATTCTGCATCCTGTTTGCAACCTCATTTCAAATTCAACTGCAATTTAACAGTTAGCAGTTCAATTCTGAATTTTGCACAACCCTGGTGACAAATCACAGATTAGAAACAGCACCTTCTTGTCAAAGATTTTTATAGATTTTTATAGATTTTTATAGATTTTATAGTTTTTTTGTTCCTAGTTAATGATGAATTTGTAAAACAGCTCTTCATGTGTGAAAATGCTGTTGAATTTAACATAATTCCAGCCGCTTTCATGATGAGAGATTGGCTGACTTGCTTAAAATCTTGAATGCCATTCTTCGCATCACACTTGTACCATAGTTTTTTTCTGCTCTCTGTAAAATGCTGTTAATGTATTGAAATGGTGTCGTTTTTGAGCTTGAAGTGAAACATCAAGTTGGTATTAAAAATGACAGATGTGTTTTGTGCCAACAAATGGTAGTTTCACACTTTCTCCCTTCAATTGTCTTAGCGCTGCCAAGTACAGTCATGACATATACAGTTGATAATAATCACATATTTTGAAGTACACAGGCATGATGTGTATGATGTGAACCCTCATCATGAAACACTCCACTCACTCTCTGCGGGCTCCACCCTTTGTTAAAAACTTCCAGCTCCGAGACATCATAGTCTGAGTGGAAAAATGAGAAGTGCCCTCCCACACTGTGCTCCAAACACACACCCCCAACCCACAAACACACACACACACGTCCACCACTCCTACAGACTGCCACATTACAGACCAGCAGCTAGGTTATATAAAGGGAAAGAAAGAGTGAGTGAGTGAGTCAAAGAGAGTGAGAGAGAGAGACAGAGTAGGTGTGCTCGGGAGGAAGAGAGATCACATTTCACACTTACTAACTTCACAAGGCGCAAAGCAAACAGCAAAGCAAACTGAAAAGCAGACAACGTTGAAACAACCTCAAGGAGGAAAACAAGCACCGCATCTTTTGGGATAAGGGAGCCAAGAAGTGACAGAGTAACTCTCCTAAGAGTGTCATGTGTGGCACATGTGCGACTTCTCTCTGAGAGAAGCAGAAAGTCATCTGGATAGTGGCAGGGGATGCTTGAAGCAGACTGTTGAACCAAATACTTGTGAGGGACTCAACACGACAACTCGGAGAAACAAAGAGCCTGTTGCCACAAGGACACCAATTACAGGGAGGGACGAGCCAAGACAAGACAAGAGTGAGAGTGCACTCAGAGCTGGAATTATAACAGCCCCTCTCCGGGAAAAGAGTACAGAACCTCCTGCCTCTGCAGTGTGTAAGCTCAGTGACGGAGTGACTATGGCTCTCTGTTCCTTGCTCCATGTACTGGTCCTTCTGTTCTTCCTCTGTGCACCTGCAATGTCGCAAAATGATAGCTGTAAGTTTTTCTCTTTTTTTTCTTTTACCATGGAGCCAAACTCCATGCAAAAACAGTTCTTTTTTCTGTGCTCTGTGCTGTAGTAATCATCTACATGGTTAAACTGTTCCTCACTCTTTTAGTTTGTTTACATAGGTTACATTAGACAGATCAGAGAACTATTCGTTCTTCATAAATAGTATTCTATTTTATATGGAGTGTTAACTGCATGTACTTACAGTTTAAACATACTGTAGATAGTCAGCTGTTTGGACTATGTTACACTGCATGAAAAGTGGGATTTTTGTCAGTATGCATCGCTGTAAATTGTCGAGAAACTTCAGGTATTAGGCCATATATGGCAATTTGCAGGTAGCACTGAAATCTGCCGGAAATTGTCGGAAATCCACATGGGCCTTGCTTGGCAGTTGTCCCCCCCTTGCCCTACTTCTAGGAGAGGCTTTGAGAGGGGTAGGCAAGAGGACTGGAATGTGTTCCTCAAGAAGAAATTGGAAAATCATGTCTTAGCAGTGACAGTTAGTTACTGAGTTAGTGACCCCATAGGAGTACATTTTACACTGTTTTCAGTATTTATATTTGTCCAAATGTTGCACTCCCATAGAGTAATATAAACACTGCCCAATTTGCTATAGGCACCTGCTTTGACTTAAAGCACATAAATTAAAAGTTAATTGCATGTAAGATAATGTTGCCTTGGCCTCTGAGCGGGCATCGGCCCCTGTCAGCGCTTGTGTATCTGATGCTGGCAGAGAGAAGAGATCTATGTATGAGCGGGGAGGAGCAGGGACACAGCTGTTACCCCAGCGTTGCAGCTTAAGACGTTGTCCCACACGTTGCAGCTTAAGCGCTTTTTGTACTGCTGTTGGGCTGTTGTGCTTGAGCCACTGGGAAAATAGCTCTTCAACTCTACAGCAAATATTTTGGTTGCATGTTATGCAACTGTGCCATTATTACAATGTGTCTAATTGCTGTATGAAAAGCTGTGTAACAAAGTATTAACCTCTGAATTTTGTACATTACTGATGGGACCACCATGTGTAATAGGAAACACTGGTTGCGGGGCAGTTCCACAGAAAATCAACTTTTTGTCATGTCTATAACAGCAATAAAATATCATGGAATCTACATGAAATCTATGTACAATTACGTACAAATATTTTCCTATTACACAAATACTAAGAATCTGTGAGTGCAGCTGTTCACCAGTTGGCTCCACCGTGCACAGAACACAGAATGCACATATCATGATGGAAGTTTATGTACGTCCAGATTTCTAGTGCATGTGTAATATGGAATGTTTGTTTCAGTGTTCTTCCATTAAGTATTTGAAGTATTACGCTTTAGTATTATGCTTTGTAATTGGTAAACAGTTTGCTACACTGATGATGGACTGGTATCTGACATGGGTGTGTGCATGTGTGTGTGTGACATGGGTGAATGTGAGCCACACTATAACGTGCTTTGGAGACTATACAAGAACTATATAAATGCAGTCCATTTGCTGCACTGCACCTCATGATGTAGGCACACTGTAATACATGCACTGCAGCCCAGTTACAATTTTGCCAATATTGTTGTAATATGTTATGAGGCCTACATGTTTAATTTAATCAAGAAAACCATATACACCCATTTGACCAGCCAAAGACCTATGACATCATTGCTTCCATCTAATGTGAAGGACTGCATTTGTTATCTGTCATGGGAAAAGATTAGAGGAAAGAATCGACCACACAAATCCGATCACAGCTTTTTTTTTGTTTTTTTCAGCAACAAGGTCCAGCAAGAAGCATAACAGCATGAGCATGGAAGCCCATAACATGGACCTCACTGGTCGAGACACTCAGCCCAGTTTAATCACTTATGATACAAGTCAATATAACCGCCTTACTTACTGTTATAATCATGCAAACAGTTAATTTGTTGACCAGGCAAACATGAAGTTAATTGACTTATACAGTGTGACTTCCATTGTATTCATTGTTCTTCATTAGTTAAAATCAGTAACAAACCACATTCACATTGATCAAACACACAAATGCAATGGTCATCCTTTGTCAAATTCAGAACTCTGCTAAATATTAAATCTGAGGAGTCTGAAATTTTATAAGAGTCTGTATTGGAGGTGATATGAAAAACTATACAAATTATTTCTGAGTCAATTTGGATAGGGTGGGGACACTGACAGGCATGAATCCTCACACTCCATCATCAAAACTGGATCCTCTCTGATTACAGAGAGACGAATAACATTCTATTCTTTAACCTTTGAGCAACACGTTTCACCCCTTTTTCGACACAATACAGTGGAGGGCTCCATTTGACTTATCCTGTTTATTCACATGCCAGTGCAGCATGTATGATGGTATGACCTGATGCACTAGTGCACTAGGTGCAATACGCATAATTCATTTCAATGTATAACCAGCCAGTCACAGTCTCATGTTTATTACCTCTGCCAAGGAGGTCCTGTTGTTTGCCGGCAATTGTCTGTCTGCCTGTCTGTCTGTCTGTCTGTCTGTGTGCAAAATGACTTGAAAAGTGCTTCATGGATTTGGACGAAATTTTCGGACAACGTGGGTATTAGGACAAGGAACAGATGAATAAATTTTGGTGGTGATCCGGAACACCATCTGGAATTTGTATTGGGTCAGTGACTCTATTGTCTATTGCAGGGGTCTCACTCCGAGTGCTTTTCTAGTTTTAAATTTGACACTGACGTGTCCCCAGGAAGTTGGGACAATGGCAATACAAGGTTGTGTAAACACTGAGTAATGCTAAGGACAATATAAGGAGGAACATTTCAAGTTTCGAAAAAAATCTGATTAACCATCAACACACCATTATCACATAACTTCTGCACTGCCAGATCTTTGGGACACTGCCTGAAAGTAAGACATATATCAGTAATGAAAATGATTGTGTGGGCTTACTACCTTCTTGTATATTATTAAGTATATTATATATCTTCTGTATGACTCCTTAGTAGGAGAGTCCAGATATGTTCAGTTCAGACCTGTTCAGGCCTGTAACACTAGGTGTATCATAGGCTGAAAGGCACAAGCAGAAAGACTTCAGACTGTTGAGCAGTTGGAATCTTCCATTGGACAAGAGTTGGATAACAATGGATAGCAATTCCATGGAAAATTGACTTTTTGTCAGGTCCACGAAGCCAATAAATTGCTATGGCATTTCTATAATGTGAATGACCACGTAAAATGTTTCTAGAGCCAAAAATAGCAAATGCTAAAATTTCATGTAATCACTCCCAAGATATAATACACACCATGCATCATATTCAGTGGCATTATGGACGTGACAAAAAAGTTTTCCATTTTCGGTGGAATTGCCCCTATAAATTTCTCTCTCTAGGGAAAATGACATTAAACTTTGAGGTGACTTTGTGTATGATTCTCTTTCCATCACCAGGGATCCGCGCCTTAGTTGTGACAAAAAATTAACTGTTTCTAATCTGGCTGAGAAACACATCCAGTCTAACGTGTCGACCGTGCTGCTGCCTCTTCTCTACCTCATGGCCTTCCTGGTGGGCCTCCCATCCAACCTACTGGCTCTCGGGGTGCTGCTCTTCCGCACCAAACGGCAGCCTTCCACCACCCTACTCATCAACCTGACCACCTGCGACCTGCTGCTGCTGGTCGTGTTGCCCTTCCGGATTGCCTACCACTTCAATGGCAACAACTGGACGCTGGGCGAGCCCCTGTGCCGCCTGGTGATGGCGCTGTTCTATGGCAACATGTACGGCTCGGTTCTCTACCTGGCCCTGATTGCCTTCGACCGCTACCTGGCGCTGGTGCATCCAATCGGCGGACGGATGATACGCAGCTACCGTAACTCTGTTTACATGAGCGTGGCGGCCTGGGCAGTGGTGCTGATTGCCATGGCGCCCCTTCTGGCCAAACAGCACACCTACCCGATCAACTTCAAGGACGGCCTAAACATTACAACGTGCCACGACACGCTGCCCATCGACATACAGACTTCCTTCTTCGTGCCGTACTTCGCCACCTTGTTTGCAACCTGCTTCGTGATCCCGCTGCTGGTGGTCCTCTTCTGCTACGGCTCCATCCTGCACGCGCTGGCCTCGTCCGGACGGCGTTACGGCCATGCTGTGCGTGTCACTGTGCTCGTGATGACTGTGTTCATCGTCTGCCTGCTGCCCAGCAACGTGCTGTTGTTCATCCACAACTCCTCCATGATGCTGAAGGATGAGGAGAACAGCCTCTATATCCCCTACATGCTGACGCTGGCCCTCAGCACCTTCAACAACTGCTTGGACCCCTTCATCTTCTACTTTGTGTCCGAAGACTTCCGGGAGAAGGCCCAGCAGGTGCTGTTCTGCAGGGACTACAAGCAGGCCAAGACGTCGAGCCAGGAGACGCGCTCGTCCGAACGGTCCAAGGTGACTCTGCTCTCCGCAACGGGCAGGGTGTCAGCGACCACTGAAGCCGCTAGTCGGCAGGGTGGTGCAGTCTGATCACAGCGGGTTGTGAGAAGTGGAAAGTGACTAGAAACTGCAAACTGGAGACACTGAGAGAACCAAATTATGCATGACTATCCAATCTTCTCCTGTAACCAGATTGAAGAACCAGACATCTACAGGGGCCACAATGTCTATTACTCATGGTTTATATACAGGAAACCAAGAAAATTTTAGCTATTGCCATCTAAGGTTAATGTTGGTGTGGCTTTAAAGACCATGTAAACCATATGAAAGTCAATAATTTGGCTTATATCTGCATGACCTATTGACAAAGCATACAGTACACAGCATAAAAGTGATCATTACTTGTTAGAAAGATACAAATGTGACAACCAGTTTAGCAAGTTACATTCCATTCCTTCACTGTGGCGAGGTTGTCCTAATCTAACAACCGAGTCATGCCTTCTAATTTTCCACACACACATCAAGATGCTTGTATTATCTGTTGCAGTTGGAATGCATTTGAGGATCACAGTAGAAACAGAGAGGGTAATAGCAGAGCGAGAGGCACAAACTCTTACTTTAAAAACTTACTTTAGTACCAAGGGGAATAGGGGGAATGCACACCTTTATGCAAACCAGAGTTGGGCTACTATGCGCTGATACGAAAGATCATTGAAAAGTTTATATTGTGACGTAATGTGACAATCCCACTTATGCAGACCGTAATTATTCATGTTTGCTCCAGTTGTTATGAATTATGTTGCACCAGCTTGGTCAGTATTCAATGATTTTCATATAACTTAAACATTGTCAACTTAAAAATCGTGACTTATTTACTCTTTGAAACAGGACACAGTACATAATATATACAAACAATAACCATCATTTTCTAGGTGCTGTAATGTGTAATGACGGCATTTACTTAACTGCAACATTGTCATGTCTCTCAGAAAACTGTATTGAAATTGTATTTATTTGTTCTTGAAAGTATGCTAACAGTTGCTAGACTATATTAAAATAGCTTGGTGATAGTACAACTTAGTTGTGTCCTCCTCTCTCCCCCATGACCACCCTAGAGGAGTTCTCCCCTTTAGTCTAAAGTTTTTTTGTAGGGGCTAGCTAGTATTGTCATTGTTTGTATTCTCATCATTAAAAATATCAATATATCAAAAACAACCAAGTGTATTTTATTGCTTCCTCTTGCCTTTTCAAGCCGAGCCTTTCAGGGCTCTGGTCTGTGAAAAGTCGAAGCTGAACCTGCACACCATGTTGAACAATCATATCTCAAAAAATTGTAAACAACTCAAATTCTATTTGTTTAACAAGCAGCATATCCCAATTCCATGACTTGATGTAACAGTGCCTAATTATCTGCATCAGAACAAGTTAAGTCAAGTCAATGGGCAATGGATTCAAGTGGCGCTACATTTAAGACATGTAAAAAAAAACATTGGAGAGGCTACATTCAGTCCGCACTTAGGCTACATTTAGTGCACTTAGGCCACATTCAGTGTACACTTAGGCTACATTTAGTGCACACTTAAGCTACATTTAGTGTACACTTAGGCTACATTTAGAGCACACACATTACAGATATACTTAAAGTGCAACAGACAACAGACAACAAAACAAAGCATAGGTAGACTTGTAACAGAGCACTGATTATTGTAAGTTAGGTTCACAGTGGGGTTGAGGTAGAATATATAGCATTTAGCAGCGTAGTAAAAGTGCAGGAGTGCATTCCACTGGTGATTCCACGGTCTACTATGCTATGTTCGCTGTCGGTGTGTGGATGCAAATGAAATTGTCAAATTCGAAAGTGCTGTCAGACCTGCAGAGACCTTCAGCATAGGAAGACCACTGAGATTCAACCATTGCTCCTTTTTCCACTTAAGGCCCTCTGACATCGATTCCGACAGCATTGCGGAGCACTTTCGAATTCGACAATTTCGCTTGCCTCACCTGCCACGCCCACTCTGTTTTCACTCAGTCGCTATCGCTCCTCCATCTAATTATCCAATCATTGCCTTTACCTGCTCCTTGTTACCTGCCACAGCATTAAACCCACGGTTTCCAGTCAGTCCTTGACTGATCGTCTTTGAGTTTATGTCTCTGTGCTGTTACTATGTCCTCCCGTTTTTGACCCGGACCGACCTGGCTATCCCTGCTTTTCTGCCCCGGTAACCCTGACCTGCTGCCTGTCTCTCTACCTGAGTGTTGCCCGTGTGTTCTCTGTCCTACCACCTCCACGAGGATGTACCAGTTGTTCCTGTCAACGCCTCGTTACCGGCGCGCAGACAATCCAGCTCCCAGTGTGATCTACAGAGTCGCAGTCTGCCTCCCGCTGCCTCCTGGTTTCGAGAGCGAGTCATCGGAGCCATCGTCGACCCAGGGGTGCCACCGGGGGGGAGGGAGTTAGGATGATTCCAATGGCCTGGCACTGATAGGGGATCCTAAAGAATATTTTAATATTACAATGTTTGGGAGGCCCAAATGTTTCTGGTGAATGTTTGGTTGACCAGGGGGGTTGGATTTATGGGGACTGCCCATTTTTGGTGGTAAAATACAGGAAAACCCACTTTGTCCCCAGTTTTGTAAGCTAAAGCATACATTTTAATGATCTTGATGTAGAAATAGGATTGTGCCTAATTCACAAAGAAAATTCAGGGAATGTCCCAGATTTTCATCTGAGAGGTCTGGTCATCTTTGTCTATGTTGTAACAAATTCTGTCATTCTCACACCTACTGACAGCACTTGGCAACATGAAACAGCAGGGCTACACGTTGATCCACTCTGGAAACAACAGGAGGATTCATTATGTATTATTCACACAGGAATAATTATACATATTGACAATGAAACAAATATTGCTGGTCATCTGCCTTTGTTCTGAACTGGTGAAAAGCACCCTCTGAGAGAGACAGAGGAGAGAGAGAGAGAGACAAATAAAGAGGGACAGAGAGTTTAAATTTGGAAAAAGATACATTGACATAGATTTTGCAAGTTTGTGAGTATGGGTGTGGGTATGTGTTTGTGTTTGCATGCATCTGAAGTTTGGGATGTATTGCAGTAATGTAATTGTCTTGTAATACAAACAAAATCCAATAAATATATGGGAAAAAAATGGAATTCAAGGGAACGGTTACACACAGGGACAGAGGCCTTCAAGAAAATTTCCTTCAGATAAAAATTCTGGGAAAAGGCAAAGCTTATACCTATTACAATGCCTACTGGAGGGAGCAGGAAGAATAAAATGGAAGTACAGGTTTGAGAGGATTTCACACATAAGGTTCCCACTGGCACCACAAAAAACGTGAAGGAAATGGAAGTTTATTCATCAAAAAAATATTTTTATCCTTGATGAGTGAGGAGAATAAGTGGTACAGATGGTCAGTCTGCATTCCAGCTGAGAAGAGTTTGGTTATAAACATAATAAAGCTCCATGTTGTGCATTTCAAGTAATACAAACAAAATTGTAGTTTTGATGTTGTTATTAAGTAAATATAAATCAAATAATAATGACCCATTTGTAGTTCTACTTATATTACCTAAAGAGCACATTTTTACAGTTAAAATGGTTTATGAAGAGTCCTTTCAACGGAGGATGTAGCATTTTGAGACAAAACTCCTCTTTATGGTAATATAAGAGTCACTTACCACATTAAATCCAAATTAATATATCCCATTTGTTGTAAAATAAAGCTAAGAGTTTTTTGAAGCAGAAACAGAAGTGGAGGTAGGGGGCGTCACATGATGTGATGTGACGCCCACTTTGGCCTCAAGAGGGCAGACTTTACTGAATATTTGTTAGTACGCATTATGGCTAAATGGGGGTAGGCTGTGCTTGTTCATCTACTGCATTTGTGAGCTGGCTCTTTACACTTTAAAATGTGAGAAGCACTTTTTTGTGCCATCATAGATACATACATAGCCTATTGCATTTCTGTGGATTTTCTCTTGCAGACTATAAAATTGTGTAAGGAGATGGTAGCATAAATCACTCTTTCTGTCAGGCAAGTCTAATGAGAGACAACAATTATGAGTGCATTATGAGTCACCTTAGGGGATGTGTGTAGGAACGTGGGGTTGTGTCTGATGTGATGTGATGTGATGTGTGTGTGTGAGTGTGTGTGTGTGAGCGTGCTTATATGTTTGTGTCATACTGAAGATGTACTGCCTGTTCTCAGAAAGCCAGACCATGAGGCAAAAGGAAACAAACTGACAAATTGCCAAAGAGAGACAAACCTCTTGATTACAAAGGCCATGCAGTCACTTCCCCTTTAAACCTCTAGTTTTAATGATGACTTTGAGTCAACTAAATACTGGTGGTGACAAGAAACTGGACATCAGTCTGATGGGAAAAATACTCACCTTTCTCTCACAGACAACACAGCCCAATTCTGTTTCACCACTTCTACACTGTGAAAACAGGGTCTTGATACTAATGGGAATAGATCAGTCCAATTTGTATGGAAGGCCACTTCTGCCATGTAAAAGAAAAAAAATCACAATTTCCTATTTTTATATATAATGTAATTATTTATATGTAATGCACTATCATTTTGAAACAACATTCTATTGTTATGAGGTAATAATGAGATACTATCTGTAGATCCTACCTCCGCCTCTCCCTATCTGTGAGATAATCCAACCTCAAACATGCTATATCTCATAATAATGCTTTTCCTTCAGAATATAAATAACAAACTGATACCTCAGTATTGTGTCAGTATTGATTTCAAATCAAATTTTCTTTTCTGTGAAGTGAAGTGTCAGAAATCTAGACGTACCCGTAGTAAAAGGTTTTGCTACGCAAGTATGTATAAATAAAGCATAGGGCCTTGGTAGCTGTTCTCCCAAGTTTGGTCGGACCAATCACATCGCTCTATTCTTGTAAAGAGTCGCCTAGCGGCAGCTTATCAGACCACCTATTGTGTGCAGAGGCAGTTTGAAAGACAACCGCTGTATTCCACCCCTTGGATTGAGCCTGGTCTATCAACTATTGGTCATTGCCAGACTATACATTTTAATGTTATAGTCTGGCTTATCAGGCTAAAATGGGCTTCCATTCATTGCGTGCACTGCAAAGGGCCCACAACTTCCTCCAGTGCCTGCCTAATTACCACTTAAACACCATTCTTTCTCAACGCCCCATACGGAGATAGAGCACATACAGAGGACTAGCAAGATGCTGACAAAGGCAACATCACTAATACATGGTTTTAGTCTGAGCAAGAGCATGTTGATGAAGACATTTTATATTAACACACAGGGTCAGAATGAGTGCAAGATATTTTCCTTTACTTGACGCCCGAAACTGAGGATGAACACATTTGACAGCAATCTAACAGAAATGGGCTGACTTGATTTCAGCTTTTGTTGGCGATTTGAAAACATTTCCTACTTCTTCAAACATGCAAACTTTCCTCTACTTCCTCACAACATGTGACATGCTGAGCATGCATTTATATTATTGGATTTGCAAGGCATGGGAATCCAGAACAGAGTATCAAGTAGAACCAAAAACTTAAATTGAAATAGACGCAATATACACATTCCCATATGGTTTACCTCATTCATATGAGCCACCATAGTAATAGTATTATAAAAGTATTGTTTAGCAAAATGTCAATATTTTCAAGCACCCAAGATTTGGTGTAATTGGTGGTACAGTGAAATCTATTGGCGTCTTCAGTATTCTGCTAGATAACTATTTGGTAAAGGTGTAGATCATTGCATTACAGTGCTTAAACATGAATTTATGCTGTCAGAGGTTTCACTTCATCCTGTTTATAGTCTTTCCGTACACATGCAGGTAAATATATGTAATATATATAGTTATAACACATGTATTTGTTATACACATGTAATACATCTTACATGCAACATTCATACAGAGACACATTTTAAACCTTCACGCCAGTGATATAAACATGCTATCCAAGTTCCATGTATTCCAGAAGGTCAGGCTATTTGTAGACTTTTGGCTATAACATTCTTCAGTTGCCAATTAAAAATGCTGTAGGAAATTGCAAGTCCCTGATAATGGCATAACACTATTTTAATTAGCACCGAGTCATTCACAAACGAGGGATGCCTGTGGTGGATAGAAATGCAGATAAATAAATGTTTTCACATGCATTCTCTTCAACAAACAATTGTGATTGTTGTGTATTATAAAATGTGCTTTCAGCATGATACATTTTAATTGTGTACTTTTAGAATCTCAGAAAGCAGCAACAGTGCCCCCGTTTTCTCCCCAGCTGTCTGCACATTCATCTCATATCAGCCTGTGGCTGCTCTCAGTGAGTCAACATGCTAACCCGTAAACTGATACCTTCATTTAGAAGGCTGGAGATGTCATTCAGCCAGCCCCCAAAGCCATTCTTAGGGTTACATTACGCAGTCCTCTTAGCCCCCCCCCCCCCCCCCCCCCACACACACACACACAGGCTGCCAGATGATCCCTTCACATCTGAGCTAATTGATAACTTTGGTCAATCAATACATTAACCTGTTCTGGAAGTTAACATACCATCTGTCATTTGGTTTACGTGTGACTGTGTGTGTGTGTGTGTGTGTGTGTGTGTGTGCATGTGTGTGTGTGTTTGTGATTCAGCGAAAGATTGAAACATTCCCTAGAAATCATTTTCCGCTGTCCATTTTACACAGCCTCGCATGCCTTTCCACTGCCTTTCCAAGTCTTTTACATTAGTTTGCATCGAGCATCTGAGCAAATATTCACATATTCACATTCTGAAACTTCACAATATTTTTCCTAACTGGGATTGAAAAGTATGTTGTCAGAGTAGTCCTACCCGAACGAAACAAAGGCATCTTTTTTCACTTACAATAGTACTATGTACTATTGGTATGACAGGTATGACAGATATGGCAGAAACAGTCTTCATCAGAGACACAATTCACTCATCAGGTTCAGGTCTGACGCTCAGTCCGTGTCCACTCCTTTTTCTGCGTGCACTTCTGTCTACCCCTCTCTGTGCGCGAGCTTCGTATGCTCCTCGCGCTTGCGCACGCCACATCGTCGCAGAAGGAATACGACGCGAGCAGATTCGCGAGGTCTCCCTGTTTTTGACCGTGCGAACACAGAATATCAACTGGAGAAAGAGCGAAGTTGAAACAAATACATCTTCAGGGAAGCCATCTGAAAAGGTACGGTAGGCTATTCTTGTTGTTTTCGCACCAGGAAATCAAGGCTATCTCGGGGAGATAGCTGCTGCATGGCAGCTGGCTATCGTTGTCAAGCTAACGTTAATTGCGAGCACAAAGCATTATTGACAGCTTTAGCGATACATTTGTTGCAGATGCAACCTTTGTTCTTTACATTTGCTTATCCGTCACACTGACAGTCTAGGCATTCATATGTGCCTTGCGCAATGTGTAAACAAAATGCAGGGATCGAATGTTTGGATAAAGAGCTTTACAGAGCTATCCATGGCAGCGCTGTTTTTTTCGGTTCAGGTAATCTGACTTTAGACAATTGACTGGCATCTGTAGAATCCTGCATGAATGTATCACGACCAGAATAACAGTAATGATGAATGTACTCCGGCTGTCACTGGCGAAAATGCTTTAATAGTTAACCACTTGCTCACGTACCCCAGTAAATGATTTTGCAACAGCTATCGGTATAACCACTGGCGTGATGTGCAATGGTTGATATTGCTGTCTGTACGTCTTTGCAGTTAACATCCGGAGAATCAAGACAGTAGGCTGTGCATAAACTGGAATACGAACATGGTGTGAAGATGTTTACATGACCGGAGGCTACGAGGTGGGCATGCGATAAGAAAGGCTACCACGCCAAACCCTGCCTGCCCCTCGGATCGTATGTGAGAAAGAGCGTATGTGAGTGTGCGCGTGTGTCTATGTGTGTATGCGTGTGCCATATTATTTCTTCAGTGACGGATTGGGTTGCTAAAGCGGACTAGCAATAAGACATTCCGAAGATGCTGAAGAGGTGGTCCGCAGCAGCAACGCCATGCAGCAGCTCGCTCTCCGCCGTCATGCTCTTCCTCGTCCTGCCCAGGTGCATGCTCTCAGTCCGTGCCGACAAAAACATGGTCAAAGAGGACTACTACAGCGCCACGGTGAACGCCACAGTATTGGACCTCAAAGGCAACCCTAAGCAAATGCTCACAAAGGACGACGGCAGGTATGGACAGAATTCCCCCAAAACGGAAGCCAAGGGAATCGTGATAGCACCTGCGCCCGTGAATGGAGGTAAGCCTTAAAGGGTTGAATTACGAAGATGCTGCGTATTTCAGCCCATGTCCTGTAGGTCCACATGAACTCTGCATCCACATTTGTCCTGATGTCCTGACATGAAGCCAAGCCCCTGGCCTATGGAATGTTGTCATTATCTTACAGTTTGGTGCTTTTCATCAATGATTTACTTACTGAAGATCTTACCTACAGTGGTTTGGTTATCACTCAATTGTCACCCTTTGGTCTTCAGTTGTTTGCTGTATGCCACACAATGACCATGCACAGATACACACTTCTCATTGACATATTGTTGTGCAGATGTGGTGAAACATCAGAACATAAAGGTAAAGGCATTTGTAGGGATTTTGTTAACCTCTCCACAAGAACCCATTTTAAACTAAAAGGTTCTATAACTTGACACTATGATTGAACACCTGCTTTGGCATTGAAGAGTCCTTTTGAACATCAGGCCAAACTTAATGGCTTGGTTCTTATTAAAAAAACAAGCTATTTGTTCCCTCATTAGAATGGGCCTCATTGACAGGTATGCATTAAATGTAATGATGTTCTACATTTGAAAGACATCAGTGCATTTGTACTCTGGTCTGAGCTTTGTGGTCTGAAACAGCTGGGTTGCTGAAGTTGGCCCTTTGACACCTTTACCATTTTTTCAGTGTACTGCCTACGTCACTTTGTGAGAATCTGTTGGATTTAACAAGAGTAAAGGCATAAATGAATATCTTCACCTTCCCAAAACTAGTCATTTTTGGGCCATTTTTTGCCTGAATTGTCTTCTCATGATTGGTTGTTTTTCCAAAAAAACTGAAAAAAATGACTCGTGCGATTACTTTAGGAAGGTGATGATATGTTGAATTGCTGTTTGTTTGAGGGAAAGCTGTCTTAAAAATACTGTATATAGGTAGGTCAAATCTTAGCTCAGGTGTTGATAGACTCTCAGGTCATTAATACTTTCCCAAATCATAAAGATGTAATCAAAGAATGGAAACAGTTTTGCATAGCCTAGGATTGTGTTTGTGTATGTTTGTGTGTGTGTAGTGCTTGCTTGTGGTTGGTGATATTGACACCACAGCTGTCTTTGCAACCTCACATGGCTCTTTAACCAAATTATTGTGTAATTCAGAACATACTTAGGTTTTCTTGGTGATGTCATAGGCTTCTGTGTCCTAGGAAACCTGCTGCATGCTCTGTTGCTGTTAGGCTCCACCTTCTCTGCCTTTTTTCCGAGTTTCTCTTTTTTTCTGTTAACTGCTAGAGCAAGCAGTTTTTGCGAAACACTGCTTGAATGCACTGTCCAAGTCAGTGTCCCTGGCCACTCAGTTCTCACTGGTTCAACTTCTCTGTTTAAATATGTGCAAACCTGACACGGTGTGTGTGTGTGTCCGTGTGTGTGTTTGTGTGTGAGAGAGAGAGAGGGAGAGTGTTTGCGCACACATACACATCTGTGTGTTTTTGTGCTTGTGAGAGAGAGAGAGTGAGAGCGTGTGCGCACACATACACATCTGTGTGTTTGTGTGTGTGTGTGTGTATGTGTGAGAGAAAGAGAGAGAGAGAGGGAGAGCATGTGCGCACACATACACATCTGTGTGTTTGTGTGTGTGTGTGTGTGTATGTGTGAGAGAGAGAGAGGGAGAGCATGTGCGCACACATACACATCTGTGTGTTTGTGTGTGTGTGTGTGTGTATGTGTGAGAGAGAGAGAGAGAGAGAGAGAGAGAGAGAGAGGGAGAGCATGTGCGCACACATACACATCTGTGTGTTTGTGTGTGTCCACTAACCCCTTCCTTCTTCCTCATCTCTTACGTAAGCATCCTCCTAAAGACCACTCCGACTGCCTTGGCTCAGAGTGTGAGTGTGTGCGTATGTGTTTGTGTGCTCATGCGTGGGCGCGTACGTGAGGGAGTGTAAGTGTGGTGTGTGTGTGTAAGTGTCAGAGATAGAGAGATATTCAGATATGAGATGCAGGGGAAGGTGGACTTTAGAATGCTTCGTTTGCACAGCAGTAACATAAACCTCAAGCTACCTCTATAAAATTTGAGATGCTCCCTCACTTTTGTGTGTGTGTGTGTGTGTGTGTGTGTGTGTGTGTGTGTGTGTGTGTGTTTAACAGGCAGAGATCAGATGATGTGTCTGTGTCATGTGTTAGCCTGTTTTTATTAGCTGAATTATTTACACACACATCATCTCATGCACATGCTGTACATGTACATTATATTACATTACATGCTATCAGCGCCCTAAAAAATGTGTATCTGATTACATTTTTTTTGATTTTATTACCCCAGTATTAGATACTCCATCTGCTTTATGTCGTGATATCATTTCTTGATCATTTTACCGAATGTTCTTTTTTTGGGTAAGATTTTAATGCTCTGTATTGAAAGGAGCATAAAATTACAAAATCAAGCTTCATATTAGGTCCCTGAGACAAAGACCTCACTTTTATCTTAATTACCAAGATGATCATTATCTGTGTTCAGGTTACCATATGAATTCATAGACAGTGTCTGGAATGATCCTGTATTCCTCTATGCCACTTGCCCAACATGCATTTCTCCCAGTTCATCATGCATTTCTCCCAGTTGCATCAGTGTCTGCGTGGACTACTGGATACAAATACCCCCTCTTCCCCCAAAACAACATTGACAATGAGATATAGATCATGAGGAATCCAGGGCATACAAATGATCAAAGGGGAATTCACCTCTATAATATCAATTGCCTATTCTAGAGCAGCGGGTCGTGTGAATGAGGCAGTGCCCCAGTTAGATTGAGTTGACCAGCCAAACCAGTTAAGCTCTCTCTGATACGGCCGATAGAGTTTTTCCGCTCTCTCTCTCTCTCTGTCTGTCTGTCGGTCGGTCAGTGTGGCGGTGGCCTAGTTCAAACCGTCTGCAGTGTTCTCTCGCTCACCCTTCCACTGGCCAGTCAGCTGTGGCCTGAAGGGAGAGACTGACCTGCAGATGTGACATAAACAGTTACCCAGAAGAGGTCATCGCACTCAGTCAGAGCTATCAACAGCAAGATGGCTACTGACTCTATTGGTCCCCTGCCCCCCCCCCCCCCCCACATGTGTATTGTGCCATTGCCACAAAAGGTGGGACTGAAAGAGTTGTGTGGGATTTTTGCTCCACGAGGGTAAAACCGACTGACCTGATTGGCTCGTACAGTGGAAACCAACGCTTGAGCCGTGACTAATTCTGAACATTAAACTGGGTAGAGAGGAAAGTATGCCACAGTGATATCTACTGCTGCCATTCAGATCAGTGGCCGCTGTCACTGTTAGTATTCAGGAGTAGTTGAATACGTGTATGTGCGCAAGTGCCCTTCATCTCTTAAAGGGCAATCACATGGAAAGTAGATTTTGGTCATATCCATAATGGAAGTGAGATGTAATAGATTTGTGGGATGTAAATAGTGAAATGAAATCTGAGGATTTTTCTGTTTTCAGTTGTAGAGGTTACATAAAAAAAAAAAAAACTAAATAATTAAATAATATTATGCTTGCTTATCAGATGTCCCATCCATAGTCCTGGAAATGCCCTTAAATGAACTGTAGCAGGGCAAAGAAGAGCTAACCACAGGCATTTAAAGCACATTTAATGTGCTAAAACCAAACCGAATAAAAATGCTGATATGCCTGTCTTCTTTTGACCCTGCCAGAGGTGCCTGTAGCTGCCTGGACAGGCAGGATGTGGTTGCACCCTCTCAGCCCCAGGGCGTACGGTATCGCTTCTCAGTGAAAGCAAAGCCTGGCAAAGAGAACCAGCTGGTTCGAGGGTGCTGCTATCTCCTGTCGTGCTATCTCCGAAGGTCGTCCTGGGTTGTGTTGCTGTCTGCCTGAAGTGGAAACAAGAGCAACTGTTGGTGTGGAGAAAGAGTTCAGATATCAGAGTTAGTGTTAGATGCACTGGCAGTGCAACCATGACTGGCTTAACTTGCTCAGATGCAGCCTTCAAATGGAGGGGTGAAATATGAGACGTAGAGGCCTTATTCAAAGTATGGGCAAAAAGCAACTTCTAAAAAAGCATCCTCATGTATGTCAGCATGTTAGCATGTCTAATTGAAAATTATTTAATAACTTTTGAATTTTATGAGTTTAATATTATAAGCAAGGCTTTATTGCATGCATAAGAGCCTTGACTCTTTGACAGCCATTTAAATAATCTTGTCTAATGTTCTTATTTGAAAGAGCCAAAACAGTGTGTAGTCGAAACACTGACAAAGCTGACAGAGAACATCACAAAAACTATAACAGGCCCACATTGGAGCATGTTTTGTACACTTCTGGAATGTGCATATCTCTTTCTGCTCTAAAAATCATTTCCGCTGTCAACAAGCACAGGTTACCACAACTGTGTGTGGAGGGAAGTTATGCTCTGGAGTGCATTTCCAAATGAGGAAGAGAAAGAGGAGGAGAGTTTGCATGGGTGAAAGAAAGTTAAAGAAAGATGGCTGGATGATGTCTATATATCTGAATATGGTGTTGGACTGACCTCACATTTTTCTCTCTAATGCTAATTCAGAGATCGGCTCTGTGCACAGTTACTGTATACAGTGAAGAGTATGTGCTCAGAGTGGGCCCGATGATATACCACTTCCTCCTTGTAGTGCACAGAAACTCTAAAGGCCTGCTAGTCTTTTTGCATGAGCACAGAGTGCACAAAAGCTTTGCTCACTTTCTCTTGTGCTTCAAGTTTTCTCTCTGACTGTTTGTCTGCAGAAACACAAAGTCTTTTTTTGTGTAGGACATGCATTGTGTCAATTTATGATGCTGTGAGTTTGGAATTTTCCAGCCTTCTCACTCTTTCCTTTCTCTCCCTTTTGTATGCTGTTTTCTCTGGCTCTTTTCTTCCCCTCTTTCTCTCTCTCTCTCTCTCTCTCTCTCTCTCTCTCTCTGTCCTGGATGCTGTCAGGCAGTGAAGGGGACATATGGCAGGGAGATCTAATGATTGCTACTCAAGCTGCTCTGAGGTGTAGGCCTGGGCCATGGAGCCCTCAGCCCTCTGCCTTAATCCCCCCCTACACCCCCCCACCCACACACCCCTTTCCCTCCCTTCCACTCTCCACTCACTTTTCCACCGTCTACCCACCAGCTGTCATTCACACCAGGGCTCCTTGGCACTAGCTCTGGCCCCTGCCAGTTCACCAATGGGAAGCCACTGTGGAGACCACCAGCCATTCGGCCGTCAGCGGAGATCAAGGTCGACGGGAAAAGCAGCCCGTTAGACTCCAGCTTGTAGTGCTGGTGACGTGCCTCAGTGACGTTGCCCATGCGGGTTTCCCACCGTGTGCTTTCGCAGGTGGAGCAGTGTGCTCTGGAGTAGGCTCAAACGGCAGTTAATGGCCTTGGCAACGGCAAGGCTACGGGATAATTAGCCTCTCACCAGGTACCGGGTCTGGGCAGACTGAGTGACCTGACTCAGCCCAATAAGCCAGTGCTTAATAATATCTGCAGGGTCAACCACCAGAGCACTCGCCAGGCCAGCACTGCCTAGTATCTCTTCTCAGTGTTGCGTTTCACTACGGTACTATTTCAGGGTACTCTCCTAAGGCTTCGTTTTGCTTTGAAAGAATTTTCTGCGTACCAGTCAGTGAACAAACAGAGGGCTGAAAGCAAAGTCACGACCAGAGCGCTAGTGAAGGGTTGAAGGCATGCTCAGCAGTTTTAAAGTTAACCGAAAGTATGCCTTTCGATAGTGTTTGGAGCCCTTGCACAGAAGGGAGCGATGTGAAAGACCACCAGGCTACCAGAGCACAGCTAGGAGTCAAATTCAAAATGGTGATAGATGGTAATAATTACTCTACTCTAGCTTGTGAGCAACACAAGCTTGTACCCTCGCTTAGTACCCTCTCGTGTGTGATATTCCGTTGATAGTGGAATTGAGCCTAATGCATTGTTGAGGCAGCACAACCTCAGGCTCCGTAGAAGCAGAAGGAGAGAAAAGATGCCAAGTGGAGTTCACTGACTTTCATTATCCTGGAGTGAGGACGCACCAGCCGCTCTCCCAGGCTTGGAGACGGAGACGGAATACACGGCTCCCACCACGATCACCACGGAGACTACGCGACTTTCAAGGAATGTGCATTTTAGAAAGAAGGCCTGTTGCTCCCAATGCGAGGTGGTAGATGCAGTACTCTTTCTGTCTCTCGATCTATCTTTCTCAATCTCTCCCTCCCTCTCTATTTATGGCTCACCGCCAGCTCCGGCCCCCCAGAATGATGGATGTAACCAGCCTGTCGATAGCACCTTGCGTGGGAGAGAAGGTGATTCTAGCCCTCCCTCTGCTACATTAAGGGTGCAATACACCGTTAAATCGACCCAGGACCCTATGCTGGGCTGGGTTGGCCTGGGGGAAGAAACATGGGAGGGAATTAATAGAGAGGAAGATTTTGGATGTGAAGAAGGGAGAGCCAGTGAGAGAAGACAAGAGAGAAACTGACAGACAGCAGCCCGTGTCTGTGATAATGTCGTGTGTCTGCAAGTGAGGCAGAGAGGAAATGTGAGCCCTGTAGTAAAGTAGGGGTATTGATTTAAGTAGCTCCGCCATCATGGCTGATGTCTGTGTGGAGAGAGCTGTGAGAGCATTACTGACGCACACACACACACAACATGTACACACACACACAAACACACACACACACACACACAAACCACTGAATTAGCCATGATAAACAAGCCCTCTGGTACAGTGGGCTGTGCATAAATGTGTGAATGTCACAACCTTATATTCAAAAGAAAATGACTAGGAAAGTGTTGAGTTCTGTAAGGGCCTGGTGGCCCCTGGTTGACCTTTGTGCTTTGAGTGTTTTGTAGGGTTAGGTGGTAGCTGTGCACACAGACTCCACATCAGCTGGGGTAGCCCGGGGTCCCGTACCTGACCCAGACCAGACCAGACATGTTTGACTCATGGTGCTTATGCAACTCTCTTAATCACACGGTGTCTGCATGGTGCTCTCCCCCGCTGCTCTCTCCCACCCCTCCTCCCTCACTCTCTATGAGCAAACACTGCAGACTGCTGCTGAAGTTGTTTGCGAGAGAGAAGAAGGTAGGGAAAGAGAGATAGCCAAGCTCTCTACTAGAGACAGAGGTAGAAAGAGAGAGAGATAGAGGGATGATGAATGTGTGTAGCAGGGAGACAAGGATAAGGAACCGTGACATTTTGCATGCTAATCGAGTGTTGGCTACTACACCATCTGCTTTGAAACTTTTATGGAGGAAAATATTTCTGCTAGAGTTCTTTTAGCATCCAGTAGCTGCTGCATGCTAAGTAAGCAACTCGAGCCAAAAACTGTGTTTTTAAGTTACTCATTACTGATGAATCATTTTGATCATTTGTAATATGCTGTTTCAAGGGCATTTCGATTCCATATGGATGTTTGATGTGATCTAAAACGTAGTGGAACTAAATAGAACCTTCAGGCGTTATGTTTTATTTTAATCGTTGAAATAGTCTGTTTGAAAAACTATAGATATGCCGCCTTCACCTAACTGCTGTCAAAGTTATCAGAGTTAGTCCCACTCTTTGCTCATACTGTCATTCTAAGCTGGCCTTCCCAGGCTTTCAGCTTGCACACAAAATGACACAAACTCAGTTCTACAGGGTCAGCACCTCAGCTGAACAAGAAGAAAGAATCGAAACATATGTGTGATACAGCTTAAATGTTATGAGATCCTGTGATATTCGTGCGATGTGTTTGTTGTGCTTGTGTACTTGCTCAAGCAGATCTTTCATCTGTTTCAAACAGAGTCAATAGATGTGCAGACACTACTAACCCCACCGCCCCCAAATGAAAGCTGCACGACTGAAACTGGCATCCGCCCACGCTTGGCATCATAGTGATGCTATCTCTCCCACAGGTGCCTGTCAGGCTCCCTCCGTGAGGTGGGCGCCTTTGTGTGAAATGCTCGCTCTGAGGGAGGATGCAGGTGGGGACCCTGCCATCAGCCGTGGTTTTACTGGTTTCCCACTCCACATCTTCATAGTAACGTCAGCAGCCTTCCAGAATCTTTCTTTTTTTGGTTTTTGTTTATCATATCCTTCCTCCTTTGTTCTTCTTAGTTTTTTTACCTTCTCCTTCTTCTTCTTCTTCTTCCTCTCCTTCTTCTTCTTCTCCTTCTTTTCCATCTATCCTTCTTCTTCTTCTTCCTCTTCCTCTTATTCCTCTTCTTCTTCTTCTTCTTTTTCTTATTTTTTTACCTTCTTCTTCTTCCTCTCCTCCTTGTTCTTCTTCTCTCTCAACTTCTCCTTCTTCTTCCTCTCCTTCTTCTTCTTCTTCTTCCTCTTGCTGTACTTCTTATTTCCTTCCTTCACAGCTGTAGTGTTGTGGCTTTGATCACCACCTCAGAGGAGCTGTGTGTGTGTGTGTATATGTGTGTGCGTGCGTGCGTGTTTTCGCAGCCTGTTGAAGTGCGCATCACTTTGCATCAAATTTTCTGTGGATTCTGCCACCCCGCTTTCTCTCCCACACCCACCACACAGATAAGCACACTCAACGAGCGCACACACACAAATACACACACAAAGACACACACACAGGTGAGATGCATGCTGCTGAGCTGTTTCCTGTCTTCGGGGGTGGAAACAGGCCGTGCTCTTTAAGAGTGTGACCTGCTTGTTTTATTACAGGAAGAAATGCAGTCTCACCACAAGAGTCAGTTCTATTTTGCTCTGTATGTGTGTGTGTGTGGATGTGTGTTTGTGTGTGTGAGTGTGTGTATGTATGAGTTTGTGTGTGATGATGATGCAAATAATGGTCATGAGAGAAACAGAGGTGGGTACGGTAGCAATGTTTCATGTGCTTCTATGGACGCCTGAGCATCTTCAAAATGAGTCCGCACTAAGCGAGATCATATTTTATTCTTTTCTTTTTTTTAATCCCCTACTGGACCTACTGCTTATTGCCACTATAAGCATATCAGCTTGCCCTAAATTAGTTCCCCCACTCGATTGGAAATAAAACCTCCAACACCAGTTCATTCCACCGCCATAACCTGGCCCATACTGCTCCAGCTCATCAGATGAGTAGATGAATATTGATGCGACACTTGCAAGGGCTTGTGGGAAGTGCCTGGCTCTGCAGTGGTCTTTGTTTTCCTAAATCACATTCCAAGCCTGTACAGACCTGCCATTTATTCCACATAAGAGTCTGTTGGGACTGAGGGATGACATGACTCAATACCACTTTTTCATGTGCGATGCCGTGATAAGAACCTTGGCTCTCTTTAACCGTGCCGATACTTATTTCCCCCCCCCGTGTTACAACAACTGCTCTGTGCTCTACATTTTCCATGACACATGTAGGGTAGAGTATCAGTGGGATGCGATTAGTTTCACAAATCAAAAGGTTTAATGGCTTACACAATCCTGTAAAGTACACAATCCTGTAAAGGTGGTTGATGATTCCTCTTGTTTATAACTAAGATGAAAAACCCCCATAAATACACAGATTAATTTCATTAAATACACGGTGGCACTATTCCTCACGCAATCCAACTGTAGCACTCTAATGTTCGTGTCCAAGATGGTGGTTATGTTTCTCTCTACGATCTGTGGCCTAGAATCTCTCTTTATGCCATGTGCCTCCCCAGGAATCATTGTTATAAATTGGATTTTAGTAGAATGGATTACATCAGATTAGTCATTTTGGCCAGTTTTAGATCGGCTCATCTGTAGACTATGTATTTGGGTTTTGTAGCAGCCATGCAAAGGTTAGTTTGCACACTGTACTTGTCTACTGAATGTCAACAAGGCTCTGTTATCCACAGCCTTTGTAGTTGATCCCAATGCTCCGTTTTTTGTCGGAGGGCCGAAAGGTTTTCAGAATTTCCTCTGTTTTGAATTAGTGGCTCCAGGTTTTCGCCAAGCTTTTGCGACCCTATAAACATGAAAGAAAACACTTTAGCGGCTTTAAGTAAGCTTATGTCAGTGACTCGGCAAAGACGTTGTCCAGAGGCCCACTGCAGCACTTTAATGTGACATGAAGCTCCTTAAAGCAAACGCAAGTCGATCCTGCTGACATCAGCGAGACAGGATGAATGGAATCCAGGCAAATTTCCGCAGAAGGGAGCTTATTGCTGTTCAGTTCTTATTTATGTGGAACCCATCTAGCTTGCGTGTCTGTCTTTGTCTCCATGTCTTGCTCGTTCTTTTTATGCACACCTTTTGTTCCGCTCACGCTGACAGATTAGGAATCGACGTGCAGAATTAAATGGAGGAGAAAAAAAAATGGTACGTCGTAAACCACATCTCATTTGTCTACCTCTTTGCAACAGAAGGCTTTTTTTTTGCTGTTCTCTCCTCTCTCATCAAAGAACAGAGATAGGGGAAAAAGAGAATATAATTATGAAATTGAATTGAGTCTGGGCGTCATTCCAGTAGAGCCCAGCTCACATACTTTGCCTTTGAGGTTGTTTCTGACCTCCAGGTATAAAAAGGCACATTGTCTATGCGTACACACGTCAGTGTATGTGAGCGTGATTGCGTGTGTGTGTAGGTGTACATTTGCATGAATGTGTCACAGGCTAGGTCGAGGTGTTTGGCCCCACACAGATGGTCATTAAAGTTAAAGCAAAGGAGTGTGTCTTCGAGGAGTCATCATTATGCACTAAATAATGTATTCATGGATTCTAAATGAAACCTGTGAGGTTGAAGATACACATACACAGTCACTCGCTCACACATGCACTTTCTTTTTCTTTCTCTCTCTCTCTCTCTCTCTCTCTCTCTCTCTCTCATTCTTATTTAGAGTCCTCACTTTCTCTTTCTCTCTCACTGTCTTTCACGCTCACTCTTTCCCTTGGAGGTGTTTTTTTAAGATACACTTTAGTTACACCTCTAAAAGGTCAATGACTTGTGACATTTAGCTGAATAAGCGCGTTTGCAGATGCACAAAGACAAATGTGTGTGCTTACCATCCTTATAATAACAGTGTCTAGACGGACTGCTCTGTGCAGTTCAAGACTTGGAGGAAATAGTGGATAAACTAACTCTGGCATGCAGCACAGTGCATCTCAGTTTCTCAGTTTCATTGCCACTGACTGTGTAGGAACCTGGTAGCTGATCCAGAGCAGTAACACACACACGCACACACACACACACACAGGCACACGGGTCACGAGGTCACAAGGTCAGGCAGCTGCAGAATGGCACTTCATTGTGTCATGTTGAAGAGGCCGTCCTCCTCGGACAGGAGGCTATCTATGGTCCATTATCAGCTAAGCGGCAGCGGTGGTGGAGGTGTTGGTGGATGTGGAGGTGTTGGTGTTGGTGGTGTTGGTGGAGGTGGAGGTGGTGGACATGTGTTGGCCTGGTCCTCCGCTAGTGAGCCATGCTCTCAGCCTCTCAGCGGTCAGGAGTCAAGGAGACCCCACGCACAGGAGCCATACATCAACCAGCTAATGATTTAGTGTGTGTGTTTGTGTTTGTGTGTGAGTGTGTGCGTGTGTGCGTGCATTCTGGTGCAATGGGCAAGATTGGGTCTGTCCCTATATGGTCATGTGTACACACACACACACACACACACACACACACACACACACACACAGACCAGGTGATGTTGTAGGGATGGATAGCATCTGCTCCCAGTGTGAATTTTCCTGACGTTTGCTGCAGAATTTGTCTGTGTTGATTTTAGAAAGTGTCCCTTGAAGGTTAGCTCTGACATGGGCACAGTGCCACCATGCACCAGGGAGAAACACACACACACACACACACACACACACACACATTGGATCTGAATGTTCTCTTCTAGGGTTTTATTAGCATAAGAAAGTATGCATGATAATGAATGATCATGTGTTCTGCGGGTATGACGTGTGTGTGTGTGTGTGTGTGTGTTTGCACGTGGCCATATGGATGTGTAGGTCGGGATGTTTAATATGTCTTCAGGGAGACAGTGCAGTCTGCTGAACCAAGCAAAAACCTCTCCTCTCCTCTCTACCTCTCTGCTGTCTTGTCCTCTCCTCTCCTCTCTACCCCTCTCTGCTGTCTTTTCCTCTCCTCTCTTATCTTCTTTTTACCTTTGTCTTCTGTCTTTTGCTCTCCTCTTCTCTCCTCTTCTCTTCTCTTCTCTTCTCTTCTCCCTTCTCCCTTCTCCATCTCTCAGTTCAGTCCTCTCCTTTTAAAGACAATACCAGTGACCTTGTCGCTCTGACCCCCCACCCCCACCCCCCTTCAGGATGCTGACGGTTCCCCAGAGTGGCGTACAGGGCCAGTCCTCTCTGCCTGCTCTCCTCCCCACACCCGCCCAGCCTCCCCATCCATCTCGTTAACTAATAGACCATCAGTTTACATAGCCCACTCTTACCTGGAGTGACTTGGATCTAGAGTGGTAATGGATGGTGCAGGCTGGAGGGGCAAGGCAGGGAGGTGTCTGGAACACTCAAACACAGAGTGAAGCAAGGGAACGAAAGCAACAGGAACAACCACTCCCTCTCTCTCCTCCTCCTCCTTGTCCTCCTCTTCCTCTTCCTCTTCTCTTTCATTCTCTTATTCATATGCCACTGGTGGTACGCTCTGGCTTCCTTTCTTGACGAGAAGCATTTGTCAATCAGCTGTGTGTGTGTGTGTGTTTGAGAGAGAGTGTATAACCCACAGGCACTGATGGCAACAGCGCTGGGCTGCCGCAACCCTGGAGACCGTTCTTAGATGCGGTCATATTTATAATCAATGAAGGCATATGTATGAAGTGTGTTTCGCTCTCCCTGTGAAAGTGCAGTTATGAAACAAACTCTCTTCTCTGTTTTTATTCTGTGTGTGTGTGTGTGTGTGTGTGTGTGTGTGTGCGTGTGCGTGTGTGTGATGCACAGTGGTGGACCTGCAGGGATGCTGTCAGAACACACGCTTCGTGGTGCCTCCCCGGACCAGCCAGTGGGTGGCGCTACTCCAGAGGGGGAAATGCACCTTCAAGGAGAAGATCCTTAAGGCAGCCGCCTACAACGCCTCCGCCGTCCTCATCTACAACAACAGCTCCAAAGAGGACACCGTCACCATGGCCCATGAAGGTAAGGCTGCGTGTACTCACATTGGCCACCAGAGAAATGCTACCATGCTAACGTCCTCTAGGGAAACACACACACACACACACACACACACACACACACATGTTCATTACAAAACCGGTCTTCCTTTGTTGATGTCCATCACTTGTCTCTTTGCCTCTGCTGCAGTCATGCACATGATGTGCACACATGCACACACACATACAGTACACACACTTTTAGTTCCTGCCCACCTCAGGATATAAACACACACACAGAAACACGCACTAAAGACTTTCTCTCTGTCTTCACCATCATCTCGTTCCTCTTTCTCACAGATACATGCACACTGATAGACATTCATGCTCGCACAGTGTGCCTGTGTGTTTACCCTTAAGCAGCCTCCAGTAGCCTCTCATTCCATGCCCCAGTTATTATTCAGTGGGCTCATAATACAACCCACGTCCCAAGGTAGGAGTTTCACACCAATACGCACATGATGGGGACACATCGTCCCTCAGAACTGAAAGAACCACAGATGTGTGTATCTTATTGCTTATTTTTTTCAATTTAATTATATTTATGCAGCGCCATTTGCAATTAACTAGAATTAGAATTAATTAGAATTAATTAGAATGTGCATCTTATTCTGTACAAATTTGTGTGTCTTATTCGATAGAAATCTGCGCGTCTGTATTGTATTCATCTGTCTTGTTTTCTGTAAATGCTCAGAGCTTAATGTGTGGCTAGCATGTGTGTCTATGGCTACATTGATTTTAATGGGACACGACACAATAAACAGTTAGCCAGGGCCAGCAGAGATCATTCACAGGCAAACGCCATAGGGGTGTGACACTGCCCCCTAGTCCTGGCAGTGTCCCACACATACCAGAGATTAGAGGCAAATTTGACCGTCTTCAAGTCAGCTGCAGTCGACAGCGATGCATTCTGGCTTGAAAACACCAAAAATAACCAATGGGATGGGAATATGACAGGGCTTTTAACCCAGAATGCATCGCTGGCTGCAGTCGTTCTGCAGTTGGCTTGATAAAGTCAGGTAATGTCCAGTTCGTCCTAAGAATCAATTCAGGGGCACCCCCCACCCCCCCCACCCCCCACCCCCCAACACACGCACACACACACACACACACACACACACACACACACACACTAATCCACCACTGAAGTAACTAAAGCAGAACAACAGCAGCTGCCGCTGGTGGGGAACTGTGCGACGGCACCAGATAATCTTGGCCTGGGAGCGCAGGGGTCAGGTGGGGTTGCTGAGTGACAGAGGTCAGGGAAGGGTGTGGAAGTGGCCCTGCAGCTCAGGCAGTCAGATGGGCTGGAACGTTCAGGTACAGAACTGTTTACTGTGGTGAAATTATGAAAGATAAGGTAATATAAATCCCGAGTAGCCATTTGAGGTTGACGTTTAGGAGTGTGTGTGTGTGTGTGTGTGTGTGTGAGAGAGAGAGAGAGAGAGAGAGAGAGAGGGCATTGAAAGGACTCTCCTCCTGTGCGGACGTGCTGAAGGGTAGCGTCTGTGTGCATGCTGGAATGCAGCCACAGCATACACACCTGCGCACTCAAACACTCCTACTCGATACAGTGACGCAGAAGCAGCCCTGTGCTTTGCTGCGGTTTTTCAATGACAGGAATCCCCCATTTTTGCACCCATCCGTCCACCCCCCCAACCCCCCCGTACTCACGCTTCAACACAGCAATATGTCAGTTATGCACAGAATGCAAAGTTATTGAGAACTGCACCAGTTCTATGTGTCTGTACCTGCCCTGGTCATACATTCCTTAGGGCCACTGGTCTGTTTAGACAAGAACATCGGCTGATTGGAATGCAACATTTTACTGCCAACCCCCTGGTTGGAAAGAGCTTGGGTTGAGAACACCTAAACACGTGCGCACACACACACACACACACACACACACACACACACACTTGTACCAAAAAAATAAGCTGTTCTCATAATATCAAAATATAAGAGCAACCCTGAGAAATGAGTACCCTCCCCCCCTCCCTCCAAACACACACACACACACACACACACACACACACACACACACACACACACACACACACAGAAGGGGGAATATCCTCAAGGAAACCAAGAGTGGTGTGTTGTTGCCCGTGCAGCATTAAGAAATGAATGCGTGGCCGCTATCTAGCTAGCCTAGCCTAGCCAAGGCTAGCCTCATGTGATGCGGAGCTAAGGAGAGCAGAGGGGAGTCAGTCAAGGAGGAGAGAGAGAGAAGGGGAGGGAGGGAGCAAAGGAGCAAAGGAGGGAGGGAGGAGAGAAGGAGTGAGTCATAGGGTGCGACAGCTCCATATCCACAGGATCGATGGGGATTTATAAATATAGAAAGACCCCATGACTAATTTAGAAGGTCATTTTCCTCTCATGAACACTGGCATTCTGGGAGCAAAAGAGAGAGATAGAGAAAGGGAGAGAGAGAGAGAGAGATGAAGAGGGAGAGAGAGAGGGAGAGAAAGACAAAAATTAAGACTTGGGCAATATTGATCGCCACTCATGGGAGAAGTGTTTCATTCTTCACAGTTTTTTCCCCTCTTTCTCCTTCTCTTTTTCTCTCTCTCTCTCTTCTGCTTTACTCCTCCCTTGGCATTTGTGTTTTATTTAGATTTTTGTTGTTGTTTCTATAGATTTTACTTGTTATTGTTTCTATAGTGTTTTTTAATCTGGTGAGGCGCTGTACGCTTGCTGTGGTTGTGATTATGCAGAAAAGAAGTTGATGCATTCCTACCAAAATAAGCCCGAGAGGAGGATAAGGCTTTGTCTAACAAGAGAGGCAAACAGGAAGAGTGTGTGTGTGATTGTTTTTGCGTCACACTGCCCTTAGTCTTTGGCATGCTGCAACCCTGGACCACGTGATGAGAGACTGATACCTTGCACACACACACACACAAACACACACAAACACACACACACACACACACACACACACACACACACACAGATTTCTGCCTCCCAGTATTTACTTACAGCACAGTCCAGTTGACCCTGTTGGCTCATAACTTCATTGTACGAAGAAAAGTGAACCGATTTGACGCATGTAAACACAAACTGTCACCAGAAATAGGAGCGAAACAAAGACAAAGTGTGTGTTTGTGTCCACGTGTGTGTGTTTGTGTCCACGTGTGTGTCACAGTCTTGTCTATACATAGATGTTTGTGGATTAGTACCTTTGAAAATGTATGCCCATTTGCTTGTGTGTGCAGCTGGGTTTATACCAGACCATGTAGGCATGTTAATGTTTCCCAGTGTATAGTTGGAATGGGATTGCATGGATGTGTGTGTGTGTGTGTGTGTGTGTGTGTGTGTGTGTGTGAGTGAGGCTGAGAGAGAGGAGAGATATCAGCTCGTCAGCATCTCTGTCCCCCGGCAGCTGTAGCCGAAGTGCTATCAGTCCGTCAGAGTCACAGACAGGTGAAGGTCAGCCCCAGCTCTCCTCTCCTATTGGTCAGGTACAACGGAACGGTTGGTTGAGTCATCAAGGTAAGGTCAGCCAATACGCTCCCCGCACCTCTCTTCCTCTCCTGCTGTGACACTCCTCCCCTTTTAGATGCGCGGTCATTAAAAGCTAGGCAAACTCACCCTTCCCTACCACATCCCTTTAAAACAGCCGCCGCCTCTGCACTGCAATCATGTTTTCATTCTTAACTTTGGTGGAGGGGAGGAGAGGGGCGTCGTTCGGCGGGGTTATATTTATCCCCTGGCGCAGTGGGACGTATGGTAATGGAAAGACAGACGTAATTTAAAGTGATGTGGAGCATGAGCGGGCACAGCTGTCCCGTCGTCTTCATTAGGCCGTGCCATGCACGTCCTGCCAGAGCGCGTGGAGGCATTTCAGAAATGGGATACAAAAACAAACAAACAAAAAAACTCACTTACATTTACATTTATGCATTTAGCAGATGCTTTTATCCAAACCAACTTACATTTTTTGTCAACTATTAGTTGTTCAGGGTCAGTCTTCCCTAGAGCAACTTAGGGTTAAGTGCCTTGCTCAGGGGCACAACGGTGGCAGCTGGGATTCAAACCCACAAAAACTCCCCACTCATGGATCCCTCGTATTTATTTAGACCGGTGTGTGTTTGTGTGTGTATGTATGTCTCGGGGTTGTGTCATGTTTACGAGTGTTCTGTGTTTGTCTTTGTGTTTGAACGAGAGACTGCATGCATGTGAGTGTGTCTGTGTGTGTGTGCACACTCTGTGTTCCTGTGGCAAGCATGCAGCGTGTGCCTGGTTGTGTTTGCAGCAGGTACAGCTGTGTAGTGGTGTGTGTGTGTGTATGTGTGTGGCAGCGTGAGCCAGGGCAGTGCAGGCCAGTCATAAAGGTAATGATTTATTGAGTGTCAACAATCTGCCGGCCGGTTGTTTTGACTGGCTGTGATTCACAATCGATCTCCATGGTCATATTGGCCATAAATGCAGTTGGTTCCATGATAACACATAGATAAATCTTTGTAGGGGTACATTTCTCTGTGTGTGTGTGTGTGTGTATGTGTGTGTGTGTGTGTGTGTGTGTGTAAAAGGCACGTGTAAGTTTATGTGAGTGTGCAGTATATGAGTAAGCAAATTTTCCTCTAAGTTATCTGAGAATCACACAGGTATTCCTCATCAGCCGACTGCATTTATCAGTGCAATCCCCTGTCTACTTTGCCGTGACTTCTCGTTTATCTTATATGATTAACATTTGTCATAATTTCACTCCTGTCACCTGTTTGGCCACGGATCTTGGATGAGAGGCACAACTGCAGCATTATTGCAGTTACTCTTGTTGGCCACAAGGGGAAGCGTCATAAGTAATGACTCAGAACTGATAGAATGTAACCAGGTGAAGCTTGATGTGTGTCAGTCCCGCTTCACTGGGAGGAACAAACGTCTTTGCAGTCATTAAGGCAAGCGGTGACACAGAACAGACTAATATGGACAAAGTCATGTAATCTGCAGAGCTAGGAAGTACTGACAGACACTAAGCCAAATATGCCAGTTCCACATTTGGTAGCGGTGCTATTTTTGAAGCAACGACATATCCTCTGGTTCCAGTGTTGATGTTCAAATAACCTCACGAGTCAGAACAGTGCAACATGTGATATCATCACTAACCCCTTCCTAGTCGCTGTTTCATGGGAGACTGTAGTCATTCTTGTGCACCACAGCCCAGCAGAGCTGTTTTGGTGCAGCTATGTGTGTCTGCCAGCCTCCAGTTGCAGTGCTGCAGATGGTAGACTGTCCATCGATGAAAATGCAATTTTGAAAGCCACCAACCCCTTATTCCCAATGGAAGCAGTGGGGCCAACTAAACTGATGTCAAAGCTCTGCTGTCGAGCACACACTCTCCGCGACCACCCTCAACCTCAAGCTCCTTTCTATCAACACACACACACAGCTGTGCACACTCATGTATAGAAACACACACACACACTCTAACCCAACCCCCTGTCCATCTGCACGTCCCCTCTGGTTGTCAGTTAGGATGGCACAAAGGTGCCCTGCCTAGCACTGCCCTCTCCTTCTCTCTCTCTCTCTCTCTCTCACACACACACACACACACACACACACATACTCATTCAGAGTAACACAGACAGATACACCCTTATATCCCATGGCCCCCGCTGGGAGATTAGCTTAAAGTGCTGAGTCACGCTCCTGTGTTCTAAAGGGCACCTTACAGGGGCTTTCCTCTAAAAAAACAGAAAAGATCAATCTTTAATCTTTAATGACTTCACCTCCCTGTATTTTAAAAGCGTCCTAGGTGGCGGTGAGCAAACTAGCGAAATGCCCCGTGTCATCGTAATGTCACGCAGGATTGACAGGAACACGTAAAATATGTAAATTCTAAAAGACTGAAGGTAGAAGGAAGGATGGAAGATTCTGGAAGATGGATGTGGCAGGGATCATGAATCAAATCACATGTAGGGGTGGACAGGGATGGGGTCGGAGGGGGAGAGAGGGAGAGAAAGCCTTCCCAACAGGCTCTAATCTCCTCTGTACACTTATGATGACATCGGGCTTGCCGGGTGCTGCCAAAGAGGAAGCAATCTCTTAGCGATGCCCTTGGAGTCAAGCAACAAGCAGCTGTCGCCAGCATTTCATCTGACAGGCCTCCCTTCAGGGATCCCAGAGAGGGGGAGAGCTTGACAGAGCCTAGACCTGAGGTTTTAATGTATATGCTTCAGTGAGACACTGGGACACTGAGACAGATCTTACCTGTACTTACATGTATGCTTCAGTGAGACAGATGATTTGCTTATTAGATGAGAGAGAGTCAGGGAGCAATCTGGAGAGATTTATTTTGAGAAGCTCAGAAACTGTGTACAATAATGGCTCCCAGTGTGTAATTGGGTATCAAGCACGTGACACTAAATGGATCATTTTGTTTACAGTTTAGTTAACAACATTTTTTTTAAATTATGTTTGAACTGTGCAAGCATTGTAGAGTGCCTGTCGCAAGTGTGCAGATGTCTGCCTTTTTGCTCTGCTCTGCTCTGCTGGCTCTTCCTAATCCACCTCCACATAATTCCGATTTGAGCTTGCTATCCAAGGCATGGATGTCAGTTAGCCACGCTCCGTTAACGCTTCCCGCTCGCTGCCGTGCGGTGATGTAGGGATGTTGTTCTGGGGTGCGACATGGATGGAGACAAACGGCGTGCGGCACGGCCCCGCTGGCCTCATCCGTCACCAGCGGAGCGAGGCAAGGCGAGGTGGTGAGAGGCGGACTGTCCCCGCTACATCCTACTGTTCCCCTGCTGATGCAATGCTTTCTCTCGCTCTGTTTCTACCCCCCACACCCCCGCGACTGGGTCGACCAGGTATGCTCCCTGCAGCTCCCTGTGCGTCCGTCCTCCTGCTGTTGTCCATGGAGTCTTACATGCGTGCCCTTTAATGCTGCATCTACACTAAGTATCTGCACTAAGTTACAAAATGGCAATAGTGACAATAACTGTGCAGTTGTCCAAAAGGTAAATGTATAAATATTGTACCCGTCTCATAGCTGTACTGAGATTTGATCTTCGGCTCTGAATGTTCCTGTTTCTGGTTGCTTGCATTAGTACGGATCCCTTCACTTTTCACACTTTTCCCTCTACAGCAGATAGATTACCTCTCCTTCAGCTGTCCGCCTGCTTGGTTTGCATCTCTGTGTAACCTACCTACCGTAAATTGATAGTTTGGAGTAATTCCAATCATAGCTGAGTGCTATCAGCTGGAGGGAGGACAGAAGATTTTTTTTTACAACATAGAGAACGTGCAGCTTATGCTAACTTAATGGCATGATAAGCTCACCATTCTGTTTTGTTTGCTGACGCTTCGCTATTTGGTCTGTTGTTCCAAATTCTTTCATTCTCCTCCCTACGACAGTACGCGGCAAGCTCGTACAACAGGGCTAGCAAGTCAGACAAATCTTATGGGCGCAAGGGTGCTAGTTTCCCTTACCGGCACAACTCGCAAGATATCAGGAGGGAGGAGGAGAAATGTCACGCTAGCATTTCATAATCCTTGGGTTGACGTTACTAAACCCACACTTATCATGGATAAGCTGCCCTTATCATGGATAAGTGTGCAAGTTGGCTTAGATATGCAGAAAATATTTAATATCAGTTTATTTGTTAATGGAAAGGACGTTTTGTATTTTTTTTGTGCAACAGTCTTATTTTAGAACTTTTAGAACGCGCTGATAGGCGACGGAGATAGAACCGCTTATCAGATATATGCAAGTTGTTCGGTAGTATACAATGAAGTCAGGTTTAATTAAGTCAACGGTAACCCGTTTATTCCACTCGTCAGTCAGGACTGGAACTTCCACTCAGATACACCCAATTTCTAGGGTGGCAGATAGATGACAGCCATTTCTCCTCCTCCCCTCCAAGCTCAGTCTTGTTTTAAAACCTTATATCCTGAGGCTCACAAGAGTGGAACATTTTGTGAGCATCATCTTGTGGTTGACATTGTTAAGTGAAACGTTTGCTGTGCGCAAGGTAAACCTCTTTTGCATTATGTAACAGCAGCTCCTATTGACAACCTCTGTCTCTACTGATTTCTCCCACAAAGCAGGACAGCTGGAGCAATAGGAAAGAGTTGATGGTTGGAATTCAGGGAATAATATGCAAATAATTATATATGTATATCATTTTGCATATAACAAAAAACAATCAGTCCTGTTCCTTGAAGACTTGTCCTGTTTGTTCTCCCGTCTCCAAAAGACTTCAGTCTTCTTATGCTTCCTACTTGGCAAATACACTCTCTGATTCTTCTCATTACCTGCTGTTGTGGTAGAAAGGTGTTGTGGCTCAGAAAGAATCTGTCATTACTCTTTTACCCCCCCTCCATTCCACACCCCGTTCCACACCCCGTTCCTCTCCCCATCGTCTGCAGGCATTAAGTCAAGATAACAGGTGATGGCCAATTCAGTTTTAAGACCTACCTTTGTGTCATGTGACACATCAAATGCACCCCTGCCAAATCTACATTTGCTGTCGCAAAGATCTGAATATGATTTAATATGAGACCCTCCTCTCTTTGCTTCCCCACTCTTCCAAGCTGCGTGTGCCACCACAGGTTTCAGGTAACACTGGTTTACCAAGCCCTCTTGTTTGGCTACTAATTACGCTTTGGCAGCCATGACCTTAATTAAGGGATCATGTAGCCCTTTGAGACATTGGAAAGATCCCATTATGGCCTGTGGCATTGAACAAAAGAAAGCTTTGTCAACTATGCCTAATGTGATACACAGCCAGTAATAATGGATGTCTCAAGCTTAACTGTGTGTGAAAGTCATAGGACCAGAGGATGTGTGTGACAAGCCTCTGCCACACACACACACAGAGAATGATTAATGATTATAGAAGCGTTGACTTTTTTTTTAGAAGTTTTTATAAGTGCACTGAAGATTAGATCAGTATCTCCAATCTGTCCCTATTGAAAAGAACTCCTGGAAGGCTCCATTGCCTTGAAATTACCAGCCCAGCCAGTGAATGTTTTGTTATCAAATGCGAAATCAACGCTGCATAGCTACAATAGCTACAATAGCTGACTTCATTCTGCCTGTATTTGTCCCTGTGACGACTTGCCTCCAGATCAGTGCCTGTGTATGACTAAGATGCCACCGGGGAAATGAGATTGTGCCTTTCCCGTGCTTATCACTCTTGGCCGACCTTGGCGTTTTTCTTTGACGCGTGCCCTGGCAGCCACCAGGAAATAGCAACAGCATCAACAACAGCAGCACTGCCGTCGTCGACGACAACTGTGACGTCACCCCGCCTCTGCACCTGACAGCCATGGCCATGCAGTTGCTCACACCACCCCCCCCCCCCCCCCCCACCTTCAGCTCCCTCTCTCACTCTGCAGTCTCTCCCAATTCTGTCTACCTTAAAATAACAGCCATTCTATCCAGACTCTGCACCCTTGCTATTCATTCACTCATATAAACGCAGCTTTCAGCACTTTTTTCCCCTCTAGCTGGTGGTTTTTGTAACCAGTCTTCTCTCTGGACCCTGCCGAGGAGCCTGACAGTCTGAGATTAGGGTAATCAGTATTTGCTTGGCAAAGAGGGAGGCAGTGGATTGGTGAGCCATCAGCAGGAGGGAGGAGGAGAGGCGTGGGGGGTAGAATCAGTGCTTGAGGGGAGGCCTGAGACCAGATCATTGTGTCATCGGGCATCCAGTTTTTATCTGGGCTCGTTGTCTGATGCCTGCCACCATGGCATGGCTCCCTGTGTCAATGACCCAATGTTAAATAGGTCACTTTTCCCAGGAGGGTGAGATGAACTCTGCATCCAATTTGATGGGAGGGTCGGCAGATAAGCAGGTGGTGGTGGTGTCTGTTTGTGTATGTGTCTGTGTGTGTGTGGTGGTTATTTTGATCAATATTAAAGATATCACGATTATTTAACTCAGTTACACATTAACTTTGGAAACATGGTGTATTTATTTAACTCTAAAAAGACCTTGACCCGCATCATTTCTCCATGAATCTAATTTCCTATTATGTGAGTATGTCATTCTGTTAAGACGGCAGAAAAAAAAGTCAAGGCCCACATGCAAAATGACGTGACAAAATAATTATTTGTCCTCAATTGTATTATTTTTGAGATTGTTTAACGTTCTTTTTATTGCACAGCCCTTGTGTGTGTGTGTGTGTGTGTGTTAAGTGTGTGTGCGTGTTTGTACATGTGTTGGTGTGCCGTTCATGTGTTACAAGGACCAAAACGTTACAAAGCCGTTTGTATGTGGTAAACTAGATATGGTTTATGCAGTTGTCAAATCAGATGAACTTGGTGGTGGTGAATAAACTGCCTTGTTTTTCCTGGAACCCGTAAACATGCATCTGTACGCAGGTGCGTTTTGTGTCCGCAGATCATTGATATGCGTGTGTGCGTATATGTATGTGTGTGTGGGATGTGTGTGGGTTGTGTATGACGTGTATGTGTTTTGCTTTTGTGTGTGTTGCTGTTGGGGTTGCTGTTCCTTCTCCGTGAGTTTGCTGGCGGTTTGGAATTTTGTGGTTTCCCATCTCCTCCCTCTCATTGTCACCTTTCTCAACACCCCCGCCCCCCCCCACACAGGCACAGGCGACACGGTGGCGGTGATGATCACCGAGTCGTATGGCAAGGAGCTGCTGTCGCTGCTGGATCGCAACTTGACCGTGCTGGTGTCGGTGACGGTGGGTTCCCGCGGCCCCCCCAAGAACATCAACCGTGGCTCGCTGGTCTTCGTCTCGATCTCCTTCATCGTGCTCATGATCATCTCGTCCGCCTGGCTTATCTTCTACTTCATTCAGAAGATCCGTGACACCAACGCACGTGACCGCAGCCAGGTGCGTCAAGCCCTATCCCTAATCTACACGCACCACTGCCATTTCCTGTTGCCACTGCTATCTTACTGTGCATGGCTTACTGAAGCGCCATTGTTGACATTGCTGAGTTTTCTTGAGGTCATAATTATTCTGGGTAACCTCCCACATCAATTGTCTGGTGAGAGTGTGAGAGAGTGTCTGGTGTGACCAGCATGAACTGTAAAGTTCACCTGAGGCATCAAGCTTGTATCAGAAGTCTGGACGTGCAGCAAAAACAAATCTTTCATGTAAACAATGGTTGCAATTAATAATAATAACAATAAAAAATAATAATCATATAATTAAAAAAAAAAAAGTTGTTTATTGAAAAGAAAATGCACAGGCTTCTGATTATTCAGAAGTGGCCTGCAGTGGCCTCGTAGCACTAACCATTAGTGAAAAATTTCAGATTTGCTAGCAGTACACCTATGTTTACCCAGGCTGGTTATAATGGTCCCTAATGAGATTGCTTGAATGGCGGGGGGGCAAAGACTAAAGATGCTCCCCCAGTGGCAGGCAGTACATTAAGATGAGGAGGAGGTGAAAGACGGCCTTTTAAAAATGGAGTCACTCTTTTTCAGCGTTTCTAATCCTCCACCTGACCTGCCAAATGACTGCCCACTACTGCAGGCTAAAACATAAATGTGTTTTTGCTTTTGACTATGGGACTATTTAGGCAGCATAAGTCTCTCCCACAGGGTCACCAAAAGCTTTTAAAAACACTCTAAAACCAGGAAAAGTCGGCTTGGCCCGGCTCTAATGATTTTCTTTTATTTGTTTATTTATTTACTTATTTCTTTTATTTGTTTATTTATTCCCCAGACAGGGGAGGAAAAAGCACACAAGAAGAATCTAGTGGCGAGGCAGTCTGACATTTATTGCACATTTTCAGGACATTACCATGAAGGGCCAGTGCATAACGCAAGCAATGAGCTCCTCCTCAGCACTCAGTGTCTGTGCACTCAACACTCACCGCTCACTGCTCGCTCCTGCTTCCCCGAAATGAGGAAAAAACAGCATGGGGGGATGGCTGCTGATATTATTAGCCTTTAGTCTCCCCTGGTCAGTGCTGTTTGACCTTTATTTGTGTGTGCGTGTGTGTGTGTGTGTGTGTAGAGGAGCAGGAGGGGAGTGAAGGGGAGTTGGGGGTGTGTGTTAGCCTTATGAAAATTTGATGGACTAAATCTCAGCGGCTGTCCAGCTTATGAAAGCTTAATGATGGAGGGTGGTGGTAAAACCTTGCCTTCTCAGCGTCTGACCCACCACACACACACACACACACACACACACACACACACACACACACACACACACACACACAGCCCCTCACAGAGCCTCTTCCACCTCCACTCCCCTGCTCAATGCCTCTCTTGGCTCACTCCTGTAAGTCTACACCACACTGACCTGGTGGTGCCCCCCCCCCCACCCCAAAAAAAAAAAAGATTTTGTGCACAATATAGGTTGCCAGTAGTCTAGAGAAAGAAGAGGAATCCATTATTGGGCACCTTTATAACCAGGGCAAGTGGAGAATACTGATCTGTGGAGCCCCTGGCCTACACACACCACACAATAAACTCAAGTGTGTTTACGCACGCACACACACACACACGTGCACACACATACACACACACACACACACACACACACAGAGGTCCTAGCGTCAGCATGATCAAAGGATACTTGCATGCCTTACATCTTAATGTAATTATCCATCTCGATTGGACTCCGTTTCAGTGTAGATGCATTATATCAAAGGGCCTCCACAGGGCTCCACAAGTAAAGCCAGCCAGTTCATTTGATCTGTTTTTGTAGTCTATGGCAATGGTAATGTAAACACATCTGCATTGGTTACATCTTGATCTCCCTGCCTGGCCACAGAAACAGTGTCCACTCTGCTGATTATTACATGAAATAAGATTGGGAAACACAGGGGTCAGAGGTTTTGTGTACACAGACAGTACACGTTGACACAGACAGGCACACACACACAGACACACAGACACACACACACATGCCCTTGCACACACACACACGTGCATACACATGCAAAGTAACATCTAAATCACATCTTGATTAGGTCTAATCGGTTGGCAGAAGGATGCTTCTCCTCCGATTGCGGTGCTCAATCACCGGGGTGTTTAATCAGGGCTGAATGACTGGGCGCAGGAAACACGATCCAGCAATACACACACACACACACACACACACACACACACACACACACACACACGCACACAAACACACACACACACACACTCACACACATACACACGCAGACAGAAAGAGCAATATCCATCCTCTAGACAGAGTGGTGGAGACCTTGATTGGCACTGAGCTGTCTGTCAGGTAAGTGATTAGCGAGTTCAGTTCAGGCCAGGGCTCCTCTCTGCTGTTCAGCTGTTGTTCCCTTTGTATTGTGATGGGAGATGAAGTCGGAGCGGGAGATGAAGGAAACTGTAACAATGCTTGGCAGATGCAGCGACAGGTAAATGCGTGAGAAAGCATATGTTAAATACACTCCTGCCCTAACACACACACTCAAACACACACTCCAAGAAACACACACATATATTCATGCAGTATACGTGCACACTGACGTAGAATTCAAACATGCTCTGAATGCACAGAAGTGTTCTTTCATACATGTATATACACACAATGGTGAGCGAGAGAAGTTATTTACACTGAGAAACGTTTAGTTTAACTGGCAAACGTGGCAAAGGGGAAGGGGATTGTCTTTCCTTTTCGAGTTGCCAGTGACAGAGCCAGTGCTCTCCTTTCAAAGCTCCACGGGGTGAGACTTGTTTGGTTCGGCTTCACTCGTTTGGCCATCCTGTTTGTCCTCTCCCCCACGGTGAGTCTAGGGCACGGCTGGGCTGGGCTGTGGCGAGCTCATCTGCATTAGCAGGTTTTAATGGCGCCAGACTGGCCCACGCCACACTTGGTGTGTGTTGGACTCCTTCACGATCATGGACAAATCACGCCAAGGTCCGCCGCCCAAATACACCACATAATTAATTATAGGCGATTCTCCTGCGCTAAATCATTTGAAGATGCTAGTTTCTTTTCAGACCGAACCAGTTTTTTTTTTTGAGGACTTACGTTACAGGTACCAAAATCATCCAGATGTTTTTGTATGTTGGGTCACTGTAGTTGCCTTCATCCTCTGCAGAAAGACACAAACACACACCACTCTGCTGTGCAGAAACATGCCTTGTTGAGCCAGTGGGGTAAGCATAGAGAGAGACATTGGCAGTCTTTGGCATTGCCATGGGAAAAACAAGAAAACGTCACTAGTGATGTAGTGGAGGAGGGTGGAGAGCCACGCCTTAGCTCCCCACAACCTGCTTTATCAATCACAGAGGCTGGGCCTTGCTTGCCCCCTGAAGTGCGCCAGGTTTCAGTTGGATGGGCGATGGGTGGTCAGGCCAGATAAATAAGCCTAACTATTTTGCTGCTCCGCTCTGTCAATATGTACGCCCTCATTCATATTTAGTGGAACCTGGATGTGTTTTTTTTTTTTTAAATCATTGTCAGTTTGTTTACTCCTTCTTTTGATTCTTCTATCATCCACTGCAGAGGCGACTGGGAGACGCAGCCAAGAAGGCCATCGGAAAGCTGACCACTAGGACTGTGAAGAGAGGAGACAAGGTAAGACCTGTTCCCATCTCAGCCATTGCATCCATTAGGAGACCTTTGACCCAGTTACTATAGCCCCAGGGATGTGTGTGTGTGTGTGCGTGCGTGTGTTCAGTCCATGTGATTGATTGAGGATGTCATCAGAGTGCCTCATCCTTCTCCATGGTTGTCTCCATCCATATCTTTAGTCTCATCAAAAGCAATAGAGTGCACTGGTCCATAATGTTTCAGGTGGCAGGCCCCAGTCCTTGACCTAAAGCCCATAACCCAGTCTCAGGATGTAAAGCTCAGTACACACTGCTGATCAGCAGGTCAGCTGTGCAGTTGACATTGAGTGATTACATGGCAAATGGAACAATGGTGGATGTGGAGATATAGTAACATAAATCATTCTTTGTTATGAGTTTGAGATACATATTTAAATTAACACACCATTCACTACACACAGCACTGTGCTCTTGTCAACATCCTTTAGCAAGAAAAGATTACTTCAGGAAAGCTGAATCCACAGTACTGTTCTCGGTATGACCCAAGCAACCATATGAATGTTCACACTGACCAGCCATAACTGAAACTTCCTAGGAATGTTTTTCATGGTCGTCGGTATGACGTCAAATGTCCAATGAAATCTCTTTGGCTGACAGTGTTTCCTGGTGTCCACAAAATTGCTCTGAAATGGCAATGTCATTGTTGGGGAATGTGGTGTGGAAATAATTTTCGGTTGTTGCGGTAGAACTCCCCCCCACCAATAGAATGGCTGCATAGGTGCACTGGTTTTTAAAGGCGTGAAACCCACTGAGTGGTCAGATATGTGGACTGATACACTGACACAAAAATCATGGCAAAGCGTGACTGTCATCAGCTTAAGCGGAAGGTTACATACGGGTGTGATGGGCTTAGAAAAAATAGGTCTACAATTGAGAATGAATGGCCAAAAACCTGTGGGAAACCATACTTTGCGTCAGCTTATCAGTGAACAGTACTGACCACTCACTGACTGTGAGTTTCACAAGTCTTTACAAACGAAAGTTTAATGCATTTTAGGAGTGGGAGCATAGGAGGAGCATTGCAGCAGTGCACCTATGCAGCCATTTCGTAGGTGAGGGATGGGGATGGGGGGTGCTACCACATGACAACCAAAAATTCTTAGAACAGAGGCATTCGTCAAAATTTCAGTTTTAACTGTTGTATTTCATCCTAAATGATCAGAAAACCTAAGCACCTCCCCTTTATTTACCATCCGTGTCGTCACGTGAACTGTGGCCGCGCCCTTTGGTCTGTACTCTTGCGTCACAGCTCATGAGAGGGTCCACTCCTCTATTTTGGACTGGAGGACAAGTGGAGGGTAGAAGCTGAGGTCGGGATTAGGAGCAGCTGCAGCTCGTCTTCCTCCTTGTCTCATTCTGCTGGGGGGTGTGACAGCCAGCCAATCAGCCAGAGCCCTCGCACCCCCAGCAGGGTGGTCTGGAGTTGGCAGCGACCACACAGCTGTGTCTCTGGGCCCGGCCGCAGGAGGGGTGGGCATGCAGGAAGCTCGTCTCTGTCTCTCAGTCTTGGGCTGCACCCCTCCACCCCCCCCAGTCAAGGTCGGCCAGTCGGCCACAGGCATGAATAAAACATTGGCCTTGGCACTGGACGCCGCAAGAAATTGAAACTCTCCATCTAGAGGAAGTTGGAGGCAGGGAGTGATTGAGCATTGCAGGATGCGGGGAAGAGAGAGAGAGAGAGTGAGACGGAGGGAGGGAGAGAGAGAGAGAGAGAGAGGGAAGGAGGAAGACTGATGCCCTCCCATCCAGAGAGGCAAGGGATTTTGGTCAGCTACTTTAAGCAAGACTTCAGAGATCACCACAGATTAACAGACAGTCATTCAGCCTGGTCATGCTAGGGAGGAAAGATTTGTCCATAACACCAACACCCAGCTCATCCGAACTCCAATCATATTTCTCCATCCCTCCCTCCATCCATCTCTCTCTTTCTCTCTGTCTCTCTGTCTCTCTCTCAGCCTCCTCTGCACTGCTGTCAAAATGTTTTACCATTTTACAAAACCACACATGCTTATCCAGGCAATAATCTATTTCTTCCCTTGTCTCCTCAATGTACCCCCCTCGTACTCCCTTTCCCACACACACACACACACACACACACACGCACACACACACCACCTACACACACACACACACACACACACACACACACACTCCCTTGGCTCCCTCTCCCTTCCAGTCTGAGTAAATAGGTTTTTGCAGAGCTAGTGCTGGGTTTTCCAGTTTCCCAGCTCTCTTGTTAGTTCCTTTCTAACGTTGTTAGTAAAGGCCTGCCTGGACCAGAGGAGGGCCACTGGACTGATTGATCCCAAAATCTCTGGATCTCGCCAAAACCTTCACCCCTTCCAGTTCTGTTGTCACACACACACACACACACACACACACACACACACACACACACAGACATGCACACACACATACACACACACACACACATAGACATGCACACACACACAGACGCACACACACACAGACACACACACACACACACACACACACACACAGACTTGCACACACACACACACAGAGACATGCATGCACGCACACACACACACACAGACAGACATGCACACACGCACACACACACACAGACACGCACGCATTCACACACACACACACACACACACACACACACACCAAGCCAGCTGGGGTTTTGTCTCTTTCTGGCCCTTCTTGGAGTCAGCCTCACTGGAATGCATCGACCGATGAGACAAAGCCCATTAGAAACAGGACACCCACCCAGCACACCATGACCTTGACCAAAGCTGGTAAAAGGGATGTGTGTGTGTGTGTGTAGAGGTGACAGAAATAGCCGTTTGTGAGGGCTGAGGATGCTTCCGGAAAAGAGCGGCTTGTACCCACACACCCCCCTCAGCACGGCTTTCTTCTGGTGTGAAGAACAAGTTAACAGGCAGTAAGAACGCTATAATGGGAGCACACTGGAGGGAATGGCCTTCACACTCATAACACGCAGATGATCAATAGAGGCCTCTGACTTTCGACTGTTGACCTTTTCACTTTTGAAGAAAAACAAATGGTGGAAATGAGAAATTAGCTGCGTGTAAGTGAAACAAAAAAAACCCTTTCTCAGCCCTTAATTACTCCTCGTCACGGTAATTAACATTGTTTACTCAAGTATCCGTAATGAAGGTCAGCTCGGTTTCAGAACAGCACGCTGCATGCCAGCAGCTCACCTCCAAAGGCTCACTGATCTCAGTGCTCATTTTTTCTCAGAATTGATTGGTCGAGCGGTGCTTGCAAAAGCGTGACAGGTCAGGCCACTGACGGCTGAACATGAGTGGGCAGCTCTCTGTGTGAAGAGCTAAAGGTCAGGTCATGATACCGGCGTGTTCACATTGGAAGACCTGGACACTGGCATGCATGCACACAGGGTTTCTTTTAGCCAGTCCAGTCAGTGAACAGAGGGAGGCGTTGTGATTGCAGGACTAGAATGCATCAATGGCAATCAGTCAAGGCAAGCAATCAGGCTGATCCAGTCTTTTTAAACTGAAACACCTCACGCAAGCAATAGAGTCTCACTACGGAATGTCCAGAACCTCTGGACGAAATGATTTCTCTCACTCTCACACACGCACGCAGACACACATACACACACACACACACACACACGTCCTCTCTCTTTTTTTTCTTTCTTTCTTTAGAGGAAGTCCCTTGAGTCCTCACAGGAAGTGAGTTTGCACTGAAAGTGTTAAAAGCTCACAACTTGACTAGGTGCACACAGTTCCACCCCTTATCATCATGACTGTGTGAAAAATGCTGCTCTTGTGGGTTTTATAACCAATATAGAAAGCAGACTTAAATTGGAGGCAATTCTCTTGACTTCGGGGATTGTTAAATGACTTGTAACAAGAAGCCCAGAGAGGCCATGTCAGGAAGACATAACTTGTAGTCGTAGACGAAAGGACTTTGCCGTATAGATTGTACTCATCCAATACACTCATACTTTATGAGCTGTCCCATCCTCTAACCCAGACAAGACTTTTAAAAATATATCAAGACCTGGTGACGCACCTGTGTCATTCTGATGACACCAGACACGATCGTCCTCATCTAAAGTCTGTTGGCGCTCTTTCTCCCGGCTTCGTACCTGCCTAGATCCCTTACCTGTGTAATAAATTGCCCTCTGCACCTCGAATGAGAGCTGGTGTCTTTTTTAACATTGGAGACAGTGTGAGAGGACTGTTAAATCGTCCATTAGGCCTGAAGGAGGAGGCTGTCGGATCACACTGTAAATGCCGTAAATGTTCTGGCCCAGGTGGATGTGAACACGACCACTGTAAAGTCTCTTGTCTCTCTCTTTAATGTTCCCTCGAATCTCAACTGTGGTAAATTCCATGACCTCATTTCACTACATCTCTCACTCATGTCTCTCTCTTTTTCTCTCTCTCACACACACACACACACACACACACACACACACACACACACACACACACACACACGCACACAGACACACACACACACAGACACAGACACTCATACACCTCTCCCTCCCTCTCTCTGTATCTCTCTCTGAGGCTAGTTGCATATTTAATGCCACAAGATGGCCCAGATGTGGAGGTGCAAACGACACCCCCCTCCCCCAAGCCGCCCTGCTCACTCCCCCAGGTCCTAAAGACAGTATGGCAGACATCCCATATCTCCCCGCAGGCTGACAAGATTTATCAAGAAAGTGGCACCTCGGGCGAGCCAGCTCAGTTTGGTTTTGCCACAGTGGCCAGGGAATAGATTGCAGCCTAGTCAGTGACGTCAGGGTTGAGGAAAGAGAGAGAGAGGTGAGAGAGAGGTGAGAGAGGAGAAGGAGGAGGAGGGAGAGGAAGAAGAGGAGTGCGCTCGTCTCCTCCAGGTTTCCTGGCCAGGCTATGGATCCGTGTGAACTGTGTGGCACCAGGATGTCCTTCCCCTTCGTGGCCACAAGCCTGTTGTCAGCAGAGATGGATATCCACCCAACACCATAAATAACACCAGCATCGATCCCTTCTTCCCTCCTCTTTGTGTCTTCTTTCTCTCTCCCACCCTCTCTCTCATTCTCTCTTTTTCTTTATCTCACTCTCTCCTCTGTCACTTTATTTCCTGTTTACTCTTGTCTGTATCTTTTTAATTTATTTCACCCTCTCCTCCCCTTGCATCAGTTCTGCTTATCTCTCACTCCTTTCTCTATCCCTCTCTCCCTCTTATTGTTTGTTTTATCCTAACATCTAGTCTTTCTCTCTCTCTCTCTCTCTCTCTTCCCATCCATCTCTGACCCTGCTGTTTACTCTACTTTATTTCCTTTGCGCATCCCCTCTCTCTCAGTGACTCGCATGAACCATGACGTGCAGGCAGAGATGTCTGTCGTCGTCATGGCAACTGATTTTTTTTTTTTTAATTTTTTTTTGTTGTTGTCATGGATGGTGTGGCGGTCGGCAGGCCGACACGTCTCACCTGGGGCTTGGCCGTCTGCTCGCTCTCATGTTTCATAAGGGCAGATTATTTCCACCTGTGTTAGCCCGTGTCTGCATTTAAGTTCTTAGCGATGACCTACATAATATTCTTTTTGCTGCTCGGGGCTTTTTATTAAAGCGTTGTGTTGTTGTGTTCTTCTTGTAGGAGACGGACCCGGACTTCAACCACTGTGCCGTGTGCATTGAAGGCTACCAGCTTAATGATGTGGTCCGCATCCTACCCTGCAAGTGAGTTTATGTGTGTGTGTGTGTGTGTGTGTGTGTGTGTGTGTGTGTGTGTGTGTGTGTGTGTGTCCTGATGGAGAGAATGTGTGTCCATGGCTGTGAGAGAATGACTTTGTGTGCTTGGAGACCTCAAGGGACCCTGTATTTGCTTGCTGTCCTCAGCACAGATTTCCTTGCCCTTGAAGTTCACAACAGCCACATCTCAAGGACTCTTCTCTCTCTCTCTCTCTCTCTCTCTATCTATTTATCTCTCTCTCTTTTTCTCTCTTTCCCTCCTCTGACACATAGCCAGCTTGGGTTGTTGGACCTGTCTGTCAGTCACAGGCATAGCCAGCTAGCACATGTGTGCTCCTTCGGCCTGCTCCACGCCATTGAAGTCTCCCCCAACGTGCCCCCAGCCCGTCCAGCGCCAACTAACTCTGGGCGCTGCGTTGGCAGCCTTAGCGCCAGTCATTCTCCCATTCAGTCCTAGTCATTACCGCCTTGCGCTAACAACGCGGCTAGGAATTTGCACCGGGTCTGACTCAATGCTTGCGAACAACAGCTTATCAGGAAAAGTGTGATAGAATGAGAGAACAAGACACACACACACACACACAGAGAAAGAGAGAGAGAGAGAGAGAGAGAGATTTGGGATCTGCTGCCTTGAAACCTGAGGGCTTGTTTAGGAAATACGGTCCTGGCCGTGGCCATGAATCACAGTCACAGCCGGCTCAGCGCGGGGTTATTTTTAGTCATGCTTCTGCCAGTGACCTACCAGACTGCTCCAGGAGCCCTCCACCCCAGACACATACTTAATACACACACACACACACACACACACACACACACACACACACACGCAATCCCTCTCTCTTTCTCTCCTTTTTTCCTTCTTTTCGCCCACTCACTCTCTTTCTCTCATAAGAACATGCTCGATGCATGGACAGCAGTCTTTCTGCATTTTCTTCACTTTTGCGTACTTTGGTCTGTCTCACTTTCTTGCACACACACACACTCTCACACACACACACACACACACACACACACTACTCCGACACCATCTGCCGAGTCTGCCTTGGCCACACAGCTGGACGCCGTTTTGTGCCAGGCAATGGTGACTGCTGAGGTCATTTAGACTTTCTCACACACACACACACACACACACACACACACACATACACAGTGTGTATGCCCCCGAGGCACCTTCTGATTCTTGTCAAAGAGACGTGTGTGGGTGATGGCTGTCAATCAGTGGTAAAGTGTGATGTGATGTGCCTGACATGTCACCCCAAGCCACAGCTCAGTGAAGGAGAGAGAGAGATGGCAGCCGCCACTGTCGCTGGGCCCTAGAAGGTGTGTGTGTGTGTGTGCGCGTGTGTGCCTGTGTTCGCATTTGTTTATGTGTATGTTTTGTGTGTGTGTGTGTGTGTGAGTTAGTGCACACGTGCATTTGTGTGTGTGTGTGCGTGCATGTGCCTATATGTTTGTGTGTGTGGGTGTGTGTGCATGTGCCTGTGTTCGCATTTGTTTATGTGTATGTTTTGTGTGTGTGCGCACGTGCGTTTGTGTGTGTGCGCGCGTGCATGTGCCTATGTGTGCATGTGTTTATGTATGTGTGTGTATGTCTGTGTGTGTGTGTGGATTTCATAGGCCTGCAACATCAGTAGTTTTGCGTCACTCTTCTCTCTGTATGTCTCCTGAGTCTCTTGAGTCTCTGTCTCTGTCCCTTTTTGCTGATAGAACAAAAGGGCCCTCGGTGAAATACATCTGAACTGAAGATTAAATGACGCCATCAGTTTGGCTGTTTGTACTCCCAGTGCCATGTTTACATATGAAATATACCCAAGAAGCTCTGTCTCTGGGCTCTGTCTTTGGCTGCCTTATAGCTTACTCTCTTACTAACCTGTAGATTAAAGCCTCTTTTTTTGCTGAATGTTGTAATTCAATCTCTCTGTCTGTGTGACTGTTTATCCATATGACTGCTCCCTCACTCTCCCTCTCTCCATTTCTCTCTCTCTCTCTCTCTCCTTCCATCCCTCTCTCGCTTCATTGCTCTCTCTCTCTCTCTCTCTCTCCCTCCCTCTCCCTATTTCCGTCCCTCCCCCTCTCCCTCCCCCCTCTCCCTCTCCATCTCTCCCTCCCTTTCCCTCTTCATCTCTCCCTCCCTTTCCCTCTCTATCTCTCCCTCCCTTTCCCTCTTCATCTCTTCCTCCCTCCCTCCCTCTCTCTCCCTCTCTCTGTCCCTCCCTTCCTCCCTCTCCCTCTCCTTCTCGCACTCCCTTTCCATCTCTCCCTCCCTCTCCCTCTTCATTTCTCCCTCCCTCAAATGCATTGTGACCCCTTGCTGTCTGTGGCCCAGCGGCAGCAGCAGCAGTAGCAGCAGTGGTAGCAGCATCAGTGTGAGTGTAATCTGTGTCTCTCTCCTAATTGCATTGAGTTGCTCTGAGGCCTCTGCCATCGCCAGGGAGGGCTGCTGTTGCTGGGCAGGGTCACCAGCGCCTGCACTGCAAGCTCCAGCTGCTGCCTGTTGTCAGATCTGATAGAGGAAGCCGCAGAGGCCACACCAGGGCCTGGGACCTGTTTTCAGAGCAGATAGCAAGGGAGGGGGATGCGAGCACAGCCCACAGCCCTCCCACTTTCTGCTATGTCTAATGTGACTCAGGCTCAGGAGCTTAATCCAGCCACGCTCTAATGGCCGCAGATAAGACAGACACTGGGGAGCAAGTGAACAGTCAAGGGCTTGCTTTCTTTTTTGTCATCATCATCATGGTGTGTGTGTGTGTGTGTGTGGGTGTGTGTGTGCGTGATTGTGTGAAATAACCTTCGAGGGAAATGTGTGTCTGTGTATGTTTATGTGTGTTTGTGTACATGTTTACGTGTGATACGTTATGTGTGTACATCATGGTGTGACATGACCTTCAAGGGAAATGTGTGTTTTGTGTTTGTGTGTGTGTGTGTGTGTGTGTATGTATGTATTTGTGTACAAATGTGTGTGTGTGTGTGTCTGTGTGTGCGTAAGTGTGAACATAAACACACACACACACACACACACGCATGCGATGGTGTAAACCAAACTTGGAGGGAAGTGTTGCCTCTTCTCTAAATGGCCGCAGTAGATGTGTATCAAGAGGGTGTGATTAAATGAGTATTTGAGATACTCATCCAGCCAAAGGAGAGCAGAGCAGTGGAAAGGGGAATTAATGACCAAAGATTAGAGGGGGGGGGTAGAGATGGGAGAAGAAGAGGAAGTGCATTTGGGCTCTCAGTGGAGGTTTTTAGCTTTAACGAAGACGACGACTTAATATAGTCGAGGGAGGGAGAGAGGGAGAGAGAGAGAGAGAGAGAGAGAGAAAGGGAGGAGGGAGGAATTGGAGCAAATGAGTGCAGACTGTTCCAGTAGTGACAGAAAGAAGCACTGACTAGAAGGAAGTGGATAAGAGGGAGAATGTTGTGGGGAAAAAAAAATGGAGGAGTCATTCTCCGTCTGTCAGTCTCTTATCACGTGGGCACACACAAGCGACCGGCTGCCCATCAACAAAAACAAGCCATATCTCACCCGTCACATCGAGTCATGGCCCTTCAGCACAGCACACACACACACATACACACACACACACACACACCACACACTCATACTCATACACACAGCCAGCGCCATCCCATGGGCGCTCCACCCTCCCACAATCAATAGCCCAGAGCATAAGTAATGGCAGTACACTTGACCTGGCTGGGGCCATTCAATTTACGTCTTCCTGCATCACCCCCCTGCTTCATCCACTACCACTACCACTACCTCTACCACCACCATTAGCCCCACTTTCCCCAGCTGCTTCCCCCAGGTCAGGTGCTCACGGACAGGCCACAGTTGTTTGTCCACTCCCCTCTGCACCCCCACCAATAGTCCTATGGCAATGAATAGCATCTGTCTGGGCTGGTCCAGTTAAGTCCAGTGGTAGTAGAAGGCTTGTTGTGTTCATCTGCAGTGGACTGGTCTGCTGTCTGAACTGGTGTTCAGTTTTCAGTGGTGTGCAGTATGCACAGCCAGAGAATATAAAGAGAAATGGCCATTTATGACAACCTTCTGTGCAGTCTCAGCAATAGGGCGTAAGGTCAAGACATTTGAGAGAGTCACATGCTGACTGACATGCTGCATAGAACTCCAGTATGGGTGGGCATGTGACCGGTGATTTTCTCTGTCCACTAACAGTCACAACCAGCGTGTAAAACTGAGCACTGTAGAATGAGTTCTATAGAAGTTCAAGCTGAAGGTAGTAAGATAGATAGATAGATAGATAGATAGATAGATGAATGGATAGATAGATAGACAGACAGACAGATAGATAGATGGAGGGGTAGATGAATAGATGGATGGATGGATGGATAGATAGATGGATAGACAGATAGATAGATAGATAGACAGACAGATAGACAGACAGACAGATAGATGGATACTTCATTATCCAATAGGAAATTAAATGCATCTAGAAGCATTCATGTCATAAGTCTAAGAGTATACAGCTTTCCAATGGAGGTGAATGTTTCACTCGTAGAGATAGAATCATGCCTGTAGAGCCTGTAGAGAGAATTTTACAGGCAAACACTTAGCAATGTCTGCTTCCTGAGTCTCCTAGCCTAGCCTAGTCTGTCTGTCTTTTTTCTTGCATGGTATATTTCATGGGCTCTTTGAGAGCCATTGCGTTGTAAACGCTCTCATCATTAATTCATGGAGCCCTTGTTTGTGCATCGCCTATGAAAGCAAATAAAGCTACTGCTGCTGCTCCTGCTGCTGCCGTCGGCTAGCAGCTCAACAGCATGGCGGACCACTCTCTCCTTCAGCAGGGGCGAAACAGCACCACCACTCATGGACCAGACACTCACTCATTCATTCACTCACTCACTCACTCACTCACTCACTTACTTACTCAATCACTCACTCACACTCACTCACTCACTCACTTATTCACTCACACACTCACTCAATCACTCACTCTCACTGATTCACTCACTCACTCACACTCACTCACTCACTCACTCACACACACTCACTCACTCACTCGCTCACTCACTCACTTATTCACTCACACACTCACTCAATCACTCACTCTCACTGATTCACTCACTCACTCACTCACTCACACACACACACTCACTCACTCGCTCACTCACTCACTTATTCACTCACACACTTACTCAATCACTCACTCTCACTGACTCACTCACTCACACTCACTCACTCACTCACTCACTCACTCACTCACTCACTTATTCACTCACACACTCACTCAATCACTCACTCTCACTGACTCACTCACTCACTCACTCACTCACTCACACTCACTCAATCATACACTCACTCTCACTGACTCACTCTCACTGACTTACTCTCACTGACTGACTCACTCACTCACTCACTCACTCTCTCTCTCTCTCTCTCACTCTCTCTCTCTCTCTCTCTCTCTCTCTCTCTCTCTCTCTCTTACACACACACAAACTTCCTCTCCCTCTCTCCACCAGAGTAGCCAAGCGAAAATAAAGAAACATTCTCAGACCTATGCCAGTGAATGTTTCACTTCATCCTCACTCATTTGTCTAATCAAGTTACAGTAACACTCTCTCCTCCCACACACTGATATACTGTATAGTAGCAGTTTACATGTTTATTGGGAGAATATTGAACTTCCCTCTTCTCTCTCTCTCTCTCTCTTTCTCTCTCACTCACACACACACACCCACACACACACACACCCTAGCAATAAAGTGGTGTTGGGCCTTTATAAATGGCCCAGTCTGCCTACAGGTCTTAAAGATATTGTCCTAAATGTGATAACATTCTTTAAACTTTTCCGCTCAGCCCAGAACAAAAAGAAAAAATTGTTCAATGCTCAGTGAAATGTCTAAACCCACCCACAGACTGGCTGCTTTGCCAACTTCGACTTGCTCCTGGTCACTGTCCAGGCCTGCGGTGGCGAGGCTGGCTGGAGGCACTTAAAAGAAGGAGCCATTCTTTTTTAAAGACATCCTGAGGTTGCTCCGGTGCGGTGAGGCATTCCTTTAATGCGTTTGCAGCTCCTGCACTTAGAGCAGTGGGCAGTGGGGCAGCCTGTGCTCACGCCTGTTGTTTTGAGTGCTGTTGAGTGATTGCAGAGGGAGGCAAAGTTAAAATGCTTTGTTCACTTTGCATCATCCAAATGTGTTTGAAGGAATGTCTGAGGCTTTGGTGTACAGAGGTCCTAGTCAAGGAGTCTCTCTCTCTCTCACTCTCTCTCTCTCACTCTCACTCACTCACTCGCACGCTCTCTCTCTCACTCACTCACTCAGACGCTCTCTCTCACTCACTCACTCAGGCGCTCTCTCTCACTCACTCACTCGCTGTCTTCGCTCTCTCTCTCTCTCTCTCGTTCCCTCTCTTTCCCCCTCCCTTGACTGCAGTGCAACCTGATTAAGGTCGGTTAGGCCACAACGGTGGCTTTGTCATCTCTTCTACCCCTCTGGTCAGATGGTGGCGTTGTTAAAGGGGCAGCAGCAACCTCTTCCTGAGGCTTCCTGCCTCGCGTGGATTAAAAGCCACTCCCACCCCCACCCCCACCCCACCCCCTCCGCTGTGCCAACAGGGCTGGCTTTGTGCCGCCGCAGGGGCCCTCAGGGAAGAGGAAGGAAGTTGAAAAGCCTACTTTGAAGGCCCACGCAGATCCTTTTGAGTTCCTCTTCCCGTCTGTCAGCTTCTCTCTCTCTCTCTCTCTCTCTCTCTCTCTCTCTCTGTGGCTCCTCACAGAGTCCTCCCCGCTGCGTTCACAAGCTCACCCCCACTCAGGTCTCACATCAGTGTTCTCTCACACAGTTCTGTGCTTCTTGTCCTGTAAGAGAAGTTGCTTTGTCAGGTTGTGTGTGGCGGTGCTTGGGGTGCTATGTTAAGCCGCTGCTCCTTTCGTTTCCCATCCAGTAATGAAAGCTAAGCGGCCGTGCTTGTGTGTGCTGAGTGTTGAGTGATGCGCAGTGTGTTGCACAGTGTGAATGGCACCCAAATCATTTGTCTGCAAAAGCTGCATCCGTGACAGTGAATGCTGACTGTGCGTTTTTGTCTTTTTTTTTTGTTTTTCTTTCTCTGCCCCGCAGGCACGTCTTCCATAAGATGTGTGTGGACCCGTGGCTGAACGAGCACTGCACTTGCCCCATGTGCAAACTCAACATCCTTAAAGCCCTGGGCATCATGGTGAGTCAGGTCTCCCATCAACCAACCAACCCTCACACCCCCCACACCCATCACTCATCATCAAAGACAGTCGGATTCCGCAGGAAGAAAGTGATCACTGTGGAGAACTGGCAGGAAACAGCTGTCTGCTGTCAGCCCCGTCGCATCTCCTCCCACAAGTCAATAACGTCAGTGTAAGGCTGTGAGGGTGGCCTGGAGTGGCCAACTAAATGACCTCTAATAGAATTCTAACGCCACCAATGCAAGGCATGTCATGTGCTGTTGTTCTTGAGTTGGCCTATGATGCCCCCTGCTGGTAATAACGTCATGTGGAACTTCACATCGAGGCCATGACTGGATTTGTCCCATGGTCCCTAATAAATAAATAAAGTATCTTAAAAAAAGAAAATTCAATAAATATATGTGAGTTTGAAAATGGCCAAGAAAATATATTTCATTGTTATACGACTCTCCTGAATGCTGTAGGAGGTTCCATTCACATTCACATTCCTGTACGTCCTGTCGGGAAATATTTTTCTATAATGACTGGCGGACAATACATTATCCCTTATGTATATTGGAATTGTTGTAGGGATATGTTTGTTATTCTGTTATTTAGTATGTCTGTAGTATGTATAATATATTCTGAAACACATGTCTTTTGTTGTTTGTTTGTTTGACAGTATTTTTTTGTCAAGAGAATCTGTGCTGTAGTGTGCATACAGCTGACTTTTTTCCACTTTTGACACATCGTGACACATCATTGACCCCCATTTGCTCTGTCACCCCCACATGATGTGTTCAGCCTAACCTGCCTTGTGTGGACAACGTGGCGTTTGACATGGATCGGATACCTCGCAGCCAGACCTCCAGCCAGCGGGCGGCGCTAGTGGACTTGTCCAGTGAGACCACCATCAGCCTAGAGCCCCTGCGCCACTCCGGCACCTCGCAGGTCACCTCCGACGGAGAGGTCACCCCGCGCACCGGAGAGATCAATATCGCTGTTACCAGTAAGACGCAAACACAAACCACATACACACACACACACACACACACACGCACTCTTGCTAATTCTTGCCCCTGCTCTCCTGTTAAATGGCTTCCTTTCCACTTAATTCCTTAGCTTTTAAATTGAACTTTCACCAGTATTTTCTCTGGGCCCTGATAAGATCAAGATCACGTCTCTGTTGATTCCTTCTTCCTGTTTGACTTGCGGCCAGAAGAAGGACATTCGGTGGGATGGAGTGTTGAAAAGAATGTTTAATAGCCGCAGGAAGTTCAGTCCAGAGGGACCAGAATAGCGAGAGAGATTAAACAAAGAAGGGTGGGGAAGGAATTGTTTGTTGTCATGTAATCCACTTGTGGACACTAAACAAGCCCAAAAACAAAAGCGTGTGCACGCACACACACATACACACACATACATACACACACACACACACACGCACTGCCAGCTTTTACCTCTCAGATGTCTTGTGATGAAGTCCCAGTCCCACTCTGCTTAAGACTGAAAGTGGCAGACAAACCCACTGCACTACAGGCCAGACATATACACAAGCCCACACATACACATACACATACACATACACACACACACACACACACACACACACACACACACACACAAACCTCTGCTCCTCCAGGGGCTTCATGTGTATGGCCTATTACACACACACACACACACACACACACACACACACACACACACACACAACCCTGTGCTCCCCCAGGGGCTTCTTGTGTATGGTCTATGACACACACACACACACACACACACACACACACACACACACACACACACACACACACACACACACACACGTTCTGGACGCCAAGTATGCTCACCCTAGTTTGACCCAAGAGTCCACACTCACAGCTGTCTTAGCTGCAAGTAGGGGGACCCTCCCCAGAGGCTCTGCTTATTTGGGTGGTTGGCATTCTCTTACCTCTGGTTTAGTCTCCCTTGGTTTCTGACCCTCTCTCTACATCTCTCTCTCTCTTTCTCTCTCTCTCTCTCTCTCTCGCTCAGTCTCTCTCTACATCTCTCTTTTTTGTTCAGTCTGTCTCTCCCTCTCTCTCCTAGTCCCTCTCTACATCTCTCTCTCTCTCTCTTTTTTCTCACACTCCCTCTCAATCTCTTTCTCTTGCTCTCTCTTTCTTCCCTGCTCCTGTAAACAGCTCCATTCTGACGTTCAGGCAACTGTTCATTCAGCAGAGGCACAAATACGACACCGTTTGTTTGCAGGGGTTTCACACTGTGTGCTACAATAGCTGAGATGCTGTCCTCTAGCCTTTGAACTCTTGCACAGGTGCTCTGCCAAGCTGTCTCTGTGTGTGTGTGGTGTGTGTGTGTGTGTGTGTGTGTATGTGTGTGCACACGTGAGGGGGAGAGAGAGAGAGTGTGAAATGTGCCGCTTTTCTCTTCTTTTTCTGATGCTGAAATCTGGCAGCCTTGTGATTCTCTTTCCAGACATCTTGTAGTGTGTGTGTGTGCGCGTATGTGTGTTATTCTCTCTACAGGCTTCTCTCACTGCTAACCTCTGCTGCTCACTGGCACTTTCATCTCCTCCCGCGCAGGCAGCGGATTCTCCTCTTTCGCCCGTCGCTCTCCCTCTGCCACTTCTTCCTCGCCGCGTTCTTCTTCGCCATCCTCCTGTTGCCACGTCAACTCGTTCTCCAGCTCGCCCTCGCCTCTCCCTACCCCCCTACCCCCCTACCCTCTCTGCCACTCGTCTTCGCTGCCGACCGCTGGATAGATGGGGGTTACCTACCCCCCCGTCGTCCCCCCCCCCACACACACACCCAGCAGTGACTCCCCAACCCCTCCTTTCCTCTTTTGACAGAAGAGTGGTTTATAATCGCCAGCTTTGGTCTGCTCAGTGCCCTCACACTCTGCTACATGATCATCAAGGCCACGGCCAGCTACTCCAGCCGCGAGTGAGTGACACACACACACACACACACACAGAAGACCATACACAGCACAGAACAGCACAACACTACACCTAAGTAATAGAGTAATACGTTTTGATAAACAATAAAATAATCATAAAAAAAGTGTTTTGCAGTTTGGAAAACGGTTATATTAAAGTCAATTAGAAATTAAACCCCACATTATGAACTGAAACAAACAATTGAATTAAATACAATTTGGATTTTTGCGTATTCGTGATCATGATTTTTGCCACAGTTGATCCGGCCTGCTCTAAAGACAGCACAGACTCACACACACACACACACACTGTAGATTTTGCACAGCAAACATGAGATTCACCCATATTCCATCAAGTTCTAGTTGGCTTGAGCCATCCCAGGTTGACCACATTGGTCACGCATGGGTTGGGTCCCCCAAGGACTCAGAATGTTATAATACTGAGGAAACACTACTTCCCATTCCCCCTACACCTCCTCCAGGTTCAGTAGCTGACTACCTAGCTGACTAATCCCTGGTGTGCTTCCTCACTGGCCTCAGTGGTGACTCTAGCTGCTGTACAAGCTTGAGCCAGTTTGTAGTGACGTGGTTTTACTCTCAATTCTAACATTGCATGCATTAGAATGTGGTATGTGGTACGTTGCTTGTGTGCCAATGATCTATCCGGCCTTTAGTTCTTTAAATGTGAAAAGGCTTTGAAACACCCTGTTATCCGACACCCACATTTGAAAGGAAATGCATATTGTTTACTCAAGTAGCTTATCCATCTTTACAATGAATGAAGTGTACAGGCTGGTAGTACATTCTTAGATGTGATTGTCATTCCATATGCTCAGGCTCTTGTGTGGTTGCTCTTGTTTTCCAGTGTGGAGGCCGAGTGAAAGAAGCCTGTCAGTATTCTGAAGATGAAGCCTTCCTTTCTGCACCCGCTCCGGTTGTGGCCGTTCCACTGTGCCATGTTTTATTCTGCCGCCTCTGAACTTTCATCACTGTGCCTATTTTTAGATGTTTGGAATGAAAGCTTTTGGAATCGATTAAATGTGTCAATATTCTCTGTACATTGTCTTGCTGTTGTTATTTATTGTGCTGTGACCAACCATGGGAAGTGTTTAAATATGTATATGTAATTGGGATAGGTTTGCCTATATGCAGTTTGTGCCTGTTCTGACTTAGTGCAACAACTGGAACGGAATGTGCAGGGAGTCATTGACAGAGGTTGCCATTAAACACATACCAGTCATGTTGAGTCCAACTGCCTAATGCATTCTTGCAATACCCCCTGTGGCCACTGGATGTCCCTTTTGGCGCTTCTCAGACAGGAAGTACATTATTGAGGGGAAAACCATGCTCTTACTGCAGCAGAGATTGGGCCCTGAGTGGTATTCTGTCTTGTATCAACATTGTTAAATTCCACCTTACCTGGTGATGATATTTGGCTAAATACCTAATAATACATGAGCAATCATATGTATACAGGAAACCTTAAAAAATACGTTTTCAAATCTCCATGGTAATCGTAACTTGACATGAATGTCCACTTTGAAGGAGGCCATACATGCTGCAGCATAATAATGAATCTTAAGTCTGTGTGTCTGATTATGTAATGTTAATAACTTTTTTCTATAAAACAAATAAATGAGTTATTTTATTTTACTGTGGAACTGATTTTATTTATTTATTTATTGTTAATCTTAATTATTTATTCAAACCAGTATTGTAGTACTCACTGTTAATACAAATGGTTTGCATGTATGTAAGATTGTCCCTAAATACTCTTTCTCTCTGTATAGGCGGACATTTCTTCAACCGGAATTCTCTGTCGCCACGAAATGTTGTCTGTGAAATGGAGCTTCCTGATATTCAGGCCTCACTGGACCTGTATGATGAGAACAAGTCGTGAGATTCAGACGGGTACCCCAACCCTCACAACACCAACAGACCTCCTTGTTCCCAGTTCACCCACCAACCTCCCGCCCCCAACTCCGCCAGGCCCTCCTCGATTCATCCTCACATCCCTCCGTCTGCTGATGAGGCCTTGGGTGAAAGCAGACAAGTGACAGTAACGCCAGAGGCACCTCATCACACACGTGACGGGATGACCAAAAAGAACAGAAAAAAAAACAATCCAACACCGACAACAGCAGCAAACTCCGACTTTCTAAGAGTACAGAATGTAACTGCTAAGACCATGATGTGGTTTGGTGCTGGATTTGTTCATTGAACGGGATTCAGCCTTGCCAAACACACTCAAAACTCCTTTACACACAAACACACACACATACACTCACACACACATTTAGCCGAAGATTTTCAACCTCTCTTCCTCTCTAGAATATTTTTCTTTGTTTGCAAAAGACTGTTTGTTTTCTGTATTGCGTTACTAGGTGAGGGTTCTGCTGAAAGTGACCTTTCGGTTCCTTTTGCTTTAGTGCATACATCAGTTTCGAAAAACAATACGGAACAAAATCAGCTCTTGAAATTCTTTTGTGTGTTTTAAAGCTTCTTGCCTACCTGTACATTAGTAATTGATTGTCCCCTCTCTTTCTCTCTCTCTGTCTCTGTCCAAATAGAAGCTCTTTGTTTTTGTTACTGATGGCAGTGTTAAGGGAAAACAAAACAAGATGCATATAACGCAGACTAAGACTGTGTCTATCGGCCTGCGGGCCAGAGTGTCTTTTGTGCGCTGGTGATGACGACTGCCTTGTCGAGTACTCGGCCGGCCTGCCTCCACTCTCTCTATTCTACTCATTTTTTTTCGAGGCGGATGGAGAAGGGGACAGGGACATCACTAATAACTAGGAATCAGCATTTGGGACTCCTGAACAAACAGCATTACTCCCTCCCACTTAGCAACAACAGTGTTTCTCTGTATATATATAAAGAAAAGCATTTTAAATGTGTATTTAAAAAGATGCTAATGAAATACCCTCAGCGAGTACGAATCTCCAGTGTGTCTCCTGTTCGGGGACTTAGTATATATATATATACAGTATTTGCATATATACATATATATATATATGTATGACTATATATCTCAAGTGGCCTCTATGCGCTGGTTGTCCTTCTCGTCGTTCCTGGAGAATGGGGTGGAAGGGTGTCTGCTGTTCCATGCTGTCTCTTTGTGTTCCTGTCTTTGTATTTGATTTTGGGATGAACTTGTGACCTGCTCAGCACTGGTCATGGTTGTGGGCTAAATGTGTTACCTACTGCCTCAGCATTAAACTTCTTATAATTGCCTACATGCGTCTCGGTTACAGTCTGGTCTGTTTCACACGGCTCAGCTGAAAGCCATGATGTGCCTTGCTGGAAGCATGTATGGTGTTACGTGCCTGTCTAGGGTTTCAGACACTGTAACAAAGGACAGAGATTGCGAATCTCTCCCAAAACAACGACGGACCAAAAAGATAACTATTTTTCTTAATAAGTACTTTAAAAGTTGACATATAAAAATTAAAAAAAGTTAACGAAAAGAAACGATGGCTCACAGAACAAAAAGACAAACAATATCAAAAGTAACGAAGGAAAACAACAAAAGTAGGCCCAAACAAAAACCCAACACCAAGGCCGTGCCATCCTCTCACACTGGCCACTGGCGCTGACGGCAGGGAAGTAACTGGGCGGTGCCAAACTGCAACTAGGACGTCCTGCAACCACGATATACAGACACAAAGACAGACAGAACAAAGCAACAGTGCAAGACACACCGGGACATAACACTGGGGTTAGAGTACAACAGCAGACTATATTCTGTGAAATTACCTTTTATTCTTCAGGAGTTAATATGACCATGAGTGGACAGATTATAGGGAAAGGTTGTAAAATAATCTGGTTACCTTAGAAACATGTGTTAAAGAGTATGATGTACTGTAAAGCTGTCGAGGCTTGCTTTGTTTGTTGGTTTGTAAAAAAGAACAAACTTAAAAGCATTTAAGGTGAATTATACCCGATATATCAATTCATACTCAATGTATCAGTTCCATTACACGTTTTTCTAAAGTGAATAGAACTAGTTCTGAGGTTGAGGGAAGAGGGCATACTTCACTGTCTTCAAGAATGCTGCTGCTCTTAGAAGATGTATAAACTGTCAGCTCAGTAACATACTCAGCAGAATTTCCCCACAAAGCCTTGCTGCCTTGGGCCAAAAAGTAGTTGAACAACTTTATAATTCACTACGGTTTTACACACGGGACGCAGGAAGCAAACATATTACTGTGTAGTAAATGCCCATCACATGCACATACACTCATTCTCAGTCATTATCACTGGTAAATAAACATGCTGTTCCTGCTCCATTCTCTTACACTATCTAATGGGTCTCCATCTATCAATCCGAGTTAAAATATCTAAAATGCTTTGTCTACACCTGTATACCTGTATATGGTTAAGACACTAGTGACTGAGGATTAATGGTTGAGAGGATCATCATGCCAAATTTGCCAACTGGGTGAATGTGATGTCAATATTGTGTAGTAACATATAATAGTGTTTTGATTCTAACTGCATTTTTTTTAAATACGACAATGCTTAATTTTTCCAATTCTTTTCAGATTTGCTTTCTTCTTCTTTTCATAGCTTGTCTGTATCAAATGTTATCATTACCCAAAGTTGGCTGATTAGAAGGGGTTTTTACAATAGAACTTTGAGAAAAACAGGGTTAATGACTGGCATTCTAAGTAGATTCACACTATAAACTATTTTTATAGTGTGAATGTATAACTATGAATCATGACTTTTTCAGATGTTAAATATGGGCATGTTTTGGTTAGATATTTGCAGGGATGACAGGATATTACAGAATAACCAATTCTGAACCCAAAATTTCACTCTTTCCCAGATGCAGAAACATTTTCACAGGGTGAGCCAGGGAAAATCTTGGGGCACACTTGGGAAACACTTCAGACGCTTTATTTTATTCAGTTAGGGTACAATATAATGTGATTAAAGGTTATTACAGTAGGCCTATGTTTATTTTAGTGCACCATAACATAGCCCATCCACGCATTATAGTTTGTGTTTAGCCCCATCATAGGCCGTTGGTTCTCAAACTGGGGTCCGCGGGGTCCGCGAAAAAGTTTGCAAATGCAAAGTAGCATCTAGCATTTAACAGAATGGATAAAAATGGATATAAGCCTGTGTTGTTAAATTTGTGTTGCAGGCAAATGTAGATGACAAAGCAAACATCTTTTCATCTGTATATTTTCTAGCAATGGATAAAACGAAGACATTTTACGCCGTCGTGTGAACCCTGTTTTTAACACCCTTGCATATGTTGCTAAATCAACTCCTCTTATAATCTCTTTAATTTTATTTTAATCTCTTCCATTTGGAATTGAACCTGGTGTTAAGGGAATATGCCACTCCCAGGTAAAATGTCTATCCCCCATTTAAATGCCGCTTGGCCAATCCCTTCGTGTTAGTTTGCATTGTCATTTGTACTCGACCTGAATGCACAGGCCACGAGAAGTAATTACAAAAAACATTATGCTAGTTGGCAACACTAGATTACAGCGACTATGCTCAAATAAGATAAGGTCAGTGCTGCCAGATTCGGACACTGGCTGGGTCAGCTGTAAAACTGTTCTGCTCTTTTCCAGCTCGAGGGACTGTGGGGATAGACTCAATCTCACCTGGGGATGGCGTATTCCTTTAAGGCACACTAGGCCTATTACTATGAAATAGAAATAAAATGAATGCGAACTTCAGCAATTGCAATACAGAAGTAGCAAGTCTGTTTTAAAAATGAGAAGGCTTACAGTGAATTCTGTTCTTCCCATATCTGCCTTTAGTGACAACTTGTTTATGGAGAAAGTGCTTGATCATGACTATTATACTATTATACAAACTATTTTTGTTTGCATTTTTTTTTTTTTCAGAATCAGTTAAACTATCAAGCACCGGTCTCCCTGGTCCTCGCTTTTTATCGTGGGAGTGAGCATATTTTTGGAGAGTTTATTTAGTGATTAATTTGAAAAATTTGATGTTAAATTGGCTTCCAGCTTGAGACATCTGTGTTGCGCAGCTATTGAAAGCACTCTCAGGTGATTGCCATGATTGCACAGACCCCTGGAGTTGTAGTAGGCTTCGGAACGGTGCAGCCTTTTGGAGCGGAGAGGAGGCGGTCCCTGCTGGCCACGGTGAGCACACCCTCCAGCAGCGGGTTGAAGTAGGCTACTGGCACTCAGACGAAAACATTCCGAGGACGATATGTTCGGTTGGGACGTCCCTCCTCTCGCTGACTGACAATGCCGGGAACTGTTAAAGATTTTTCAGTGAGTTACGATGCCGTAAACGAGGACAATACTTTCACTTGTGGTGATTATGTGAAAGGACGCGTGGTTCTGCAGCTAGGAAAGGAAGCCAAGATAGACTATCTTTTCATTAAAGTCAAGGGGGACGCAGACGTCCGCTGGACCGAACGGCATGGCGATGACGAGCGAACATACTCAGCTCACGAGAGATACTTCAAATTGAAAGCGATGTTGATATCAGAAGAAGCTGGTAAGATAAGGAGAGGTTGTTCACTTGTAACAAAGCGCTAGAGTCATGTTTGCGTGTCTTGCGGATGTAGCACTGCAGCAGTGCTCAGAGACCTCTTGAGTTGCATGCTGCCGTGCCGCACTCTGGTAACCCTAGAGAGGGCCTGAAATAAGGCCAACAAAGCCCACGGCAGATGGGTGTAGTCATGAACGGAATGTTTCCATGAATATCGGGTAGGCTCTTCAACGATTTTACGTTAACGTAAACAGTCTTGAATAACCTCTATTCATTTGAGAGTTACTTGCACACGGACCGCTAAGTTACGACCAAATACAGACAGTGCACATTTCACATGACTGATACTGTGGCAGGAGTAGCGCTATGCGATGTGTGGTCAAAGCCACATTGCACCTTTTTCAGATGAACTTTGTGTCTCAGCCTAACACTTTGCGCTCTGCTCTTGACATGATGGGCAGAAGTTTGTGTGTGCTTTAAACATTTGGATTCTGTCTGAAATTGCGTGAAAGGGACACAGTCACTTGCATGATAACGTTCCTCGTCATTGATTCTGCCGTACACATGACCAACCAGTGTATATGCCCAAATAATGATTTACACATTCTCTTCTAGTTGGATAATACTGATCCCACTTTCAAAATTTTATGACATAACATAAATTGAAGAATATGAATTTAATGGAAAAGTTTTGGGAAGCACTATCATTTACAGCCCTGTAACATTGTACATCGGAATGCAGTGTGTTTATACAGTGCAAATACAGTGCAGTGTACTATGTGTGTGAAATGAAGTGTACATCAATATATTTTGGCCTCCACCAGTAGGAGGAAGGGATTTTAACATCTTAAATTTCCGTTTTTTGTAAATCTGATGAAAAATGACCGTTAACTGACCCCTGCCCCATACCATGTACAATACAGAGAGCTGTGCTGCAGGCAAATCAAGTGGGCAGTCTAGGCTATACATTTTGGGCTGTACTGTGAATAGGTAAGCTAATTAAACCACTTAAAATATATGTTTTCTAAGAGCCTATGTGTTCTAGTTGTGATACAATGTATGATGAACATAAATGTATGTTGGTAGCAGTCTCATAGGCCTGTGGCGCTAGATAGAAAGTATGGATTTACAGTTTGCATAAAAATGGAAACTTGTACCCAGATGTGTTCTCTGCTTCAAAATACTCTCAAACTAATCCTTAAAACAATCCAAACTCCAACACCATTTGAATCCAAAACATCCAGTGGAGACCGTAAAGTCGGTAGACTATTTTAAGGGAGACTGGCCCTGATGTAGTTGATAGTTGACAAATGTAAGTTGCTTTGGCTAAAAGCATCTCCTAAATGCATAAATGTAAATGTAAACGAAAGGAAGAACATTTGACCTGGCAGTTTGCCAACATTCTTGTAGCAAGCCGCAATCCCCAAGAGAGCACTGAGAGCATCATATTTCACAAGTTAGGTAGCCTATTGTCACTGTGTTTAGTAACACACTTTCTATATAGGGGGCCCTAGTTGGAATCTACTGGTATATGGGGGGCCTTGTCATGGAAAAGTTTGAGAACCCCTGGCCATAGACAGTAAAAGAAACCATGCAGCTTTATATCTTTGAATGCGCTTTGGTAATAACACTCTGGAGCTATGAAACGCTAACGATATCATAGCACTGAGTTTGATTGGAATCGAAGAGTTGATAGGAATGCCAAAGAATTTGCCTCGATCATTTTTTGTAGTTGAATTTGAGTTACCCGAGTAATCCTTTCAACCCTACATGCAAGTTTATATTCAGCATAGCCAGACCGCTCAAAAAGGTTATAATGTTGTTGGGAGGTGGAGGGGATGCATTAAGAAGTCCTCTGGCCCACATCCTATATGCAGTGTCCAAACAATGTTATCACCAAATTAAAGAGAACTGAAAATCATGACGCTAAGGCTCTGAATAAAACAAAGTAAAGTCACAGTGTGCGGTACAGTTGTCAGTTGTCTTTAAATTGTCTGATAGACACATTCCTGTGACCTACCAGCGCCTGACCCACAGGCTGCGTATGGAAATTTGAGTGATTTGAGAATGTTTTCATCAAACTGACTGAAATGAAAAGTAAAAATGTAAGGATAAAACAAAATCAAGTTTTACTGCAATTAAAACTAAAAATCAATTTTAACAAGACAGCCTAGCTAGAATGCCCAAGGCATAGCACAAGTGCTTAAGTAAAGGCCTGCTGGCCAGTGGCAAGTTGCTAAAAGTTCCCAGGTGTACATGTTATGGCAGCCTTGCCAATAAGCCAGTGTTACACAATATGTAGCAATTGTGAAAGCAAATCTGAAAACAGCTTTTATCTGTAGTGAAGAATCCACTATTTATCCTGGAAAAAGGAAGGATGACAACCATATGTTATTATTAAAAGAATCTACGGGTCTTGAGGAATGGTGGGGAATTCTATTTAATATCATTTGATACTATCTTTGCAAGCTTTGATTAGAAGTTTATTACTATTTTTACATACTCTTTCTAAATTTGCCTTCTTGATATTGCTGCTGTATGTTATTGATTATTAAGATGTATGACTAAGATAATGAATGACCCAGTGTCCAAATGATGGAGAAAAGTAGACCCAATTGTACACTAGTGCCTGAAAAGTGTTTGGTAAATAGAAAGGAAAAAAAGAAATACTAATGCTGTACTGTTTGTATGTACATACATTCAGTTTGGCTTGTCTTTAAAACATGACTGAAAGACGTATTTGTTATCATGCTAAACAGAGAATACTACAGTGGTCCCGGGGACACATGTCTACCCCTTTTCCCTCCAGATTCCTGAAGGGTAAGACTAACATCTGTCGCCCATCTAACAAGATTCCTGATTTTGTTAATGCAAATTGCAGGTTATTCACATTAATTCCCACTCACACACACAGTGTACTTACGTTAAGTCTAATTTCTGGCATCCTGCTGTTGATGTGCTAATAATAGGTCTTTTCTTTCATTTAAATCTGGTCTCTAGGCACTTCCCATCATCCTTTGAGGGGTACCATGGCAACATTAGATACAAACTGGAAGCAAAGATGAAGCGACCTTGGAAAATGACAAAGAAAGCATCAGCCAAATTAAACTTTGCCACCAAGTTAGATGGAGACACTGCTCAGTTAATGGTGAGCGGCTCAATCAGATGAGAACTCTTGTAACGCTTATTACATAGTAACAACATACATTATGGAGCTTGTTCAGTTGACTATGTTCTCAGTTTTTTCCTTTCTCACATAAGTTGCTTTGCATAGCATAGTTGATAACACTCATGTTGACACTCATTAATTACTGAGTGTGGTTGTCTGCTCTATAATGTATTCTATACTCTCTCGTCTATGTTCTTGTCCTTCTGTAGTCACCCCAGTTTGGAGAAAAAGACAAAAAGATGAACATATTCTCTTCTGGTAGCCTGTCTTTTAAAGCTCATCTTGAAAAGACAGGATACATGCCAGGTAAGGAAAATTTTTGTTGTGTGCTAAGCTTTAAATGCCATATTGCAATGTAAATTTCACGTTTAACGTTGTATTTCTATTTCAGGAGAAAGGCTTATTGTTCAAGCTGAGATTGATAACTCTTCATCCCGTAATCTCAAGCCTAAATACAAACTGGACAAAAAAATCACCTACATTGCACATTCATCAACCAAAACAGAACGTGACACCATTTTCAAAGAGGAGGGGTCTCCAATCCCATCTAAAGATCATCAAACGGTGACCCAGGAGTTGAGGATCCCCACTTCCCTTCCCCCAACCATTTTATTCTGCAAGATCCTCAGAGTAGAATACAAATTGAAGGTACGTACTCTTAATTTTTGGTAGTGACAAGGCCATTAGATGGCACTTAACTGTAAAAGGCAGAGCTTATCCTCCTGTACATAAAGGGTGGGTTTCCAGAATAGAGACTAAGCCTGGTCCCAGACTAAGTGCTAGACTGCTTTCACACTTTAGTCTGTTACCGTAACTGTTACTGTGAATCAAATTCCTGTGCTATTACTTCACCCTAACTTTGCCCCCTGCTGGTCTCCTTTCACATTGCATTTTTTACACCCATTTATGTCATAATCACTAACCTCTGTTTACATATTTCACTTGGCAAGGCTTGCCATCAGTAGTATTTACTCTGAGACGTTGCCTGAATAGCATTTGCAGCAAAGTGAACTGCACCAGAGTTCTAGCAAACCATAATTTCCTTGAAGACTCAGGTACACTCCCAGGTCTGCTTCCAAATTCAGCAGAGTTTGTTGACATTGTCAAAATGAAACGGACCTGGCGTCGGGTTTCCTAAAAGCATAGTTGATAACCAGCTAGCAACTAAGGTGGTTGGCAATGGGCAATTGCATTCCAACCAGCAAAGTTGCTTACTTGGGAAACAGACCTGGGTCGGACCAAAGGGTCCATTATGATTGCACACAGATTAATGAACTGTGTAAAAAGCTCTATCAGTAGTCTAGGATTAGACTTAATCTATGTGTCGGGGAACTTTGAAGAGTATATGTTTACTGGGAGTGTTTCAAACTACAAACTTTCAGAGAAAATACTCTCTGTTGCTCTCCTGGGAATGGCTTGGTTTAGACATTGCCACTTTTTTACAGGTCTACATTGATGTTCCATATGGTTCCGACCCAGAGATCAAATTCCCTCTGGTTATTCTCCCGGCCAGCAGACATGGTTCTTGGGTCTCTGGGGTTCCAATGCCCTTTGGCAACAAATCCCACTGGAATGACCACCATCCTCAACCGGGTGCCGCTGGCCCTCCGCGGTACTTGTACCCACCAGAACCGGGTACAGGGCAGCATCCTTATCCATGCCCCCCGCCAGCACAACCAATGGCAGCCGATTCTGGCATGCACCCGCCTCCATTCTACAGCCCAGCAGCAGCAGCATATCCAGGCCCAGTTCTTCCTCCATCTATGCAACCAAACACAATTGACCAACTGCCACCTCCACAGTATGACCAGGTGGCACATCCAGCGCCAACTGCACCGCCGCTGTACCCAACACTCCCTACCTGCCGATTTCCTTTCAGCTCCAAGTGCGCCGCAGTACGTTCCTGGAGCAGCTGGCAGTGATTTTCTGTCAAGCACCCCAAGTGCCCCACAGCAATACCCAGGGCCTGCTACTGCCCCTTCATTCTTATCGTCCCCCGGTTCTATGTCTGACCCTGGTTATGATCCCCCTACCTATGAAATGGTGTTCCCCAATGCACCAGCATCAGGAAGCACTCCAAACTCAGCTGCCTCAGATGAGCCCACAACCACCAAACCTCCATCCTAAACAACTAATGCCTTTGTCCTAAGTGCCTAAAATCACACAGAGGTGGTTTGTGTGATTATATCAAGAAGGTGTCCATTTATTCAGTCCATAACAATTAAGTGCTTCTCATACCACAGCAAATTGTGTGTACAGCTCCAAGCAAATATGTTGTAAGTCATCTCAGTGGAGTTGCACTACATGTTCAGTGTAAAACTGTGGGAAAAGGAAAAGTAGTCATTAATACAGGAGTCACCTCTATAGGTAGTGGGGGAAAAAACACCTGCTTTAATCGTATATTGAGGCTTCAGAGTCCTTTGGTGCTCATTCTCCGTAACATTCATGCATTATAATTAATGATACTCCCTAACCCTAAGCATATTAGACCACCTCTTCCATTGCCTCCATTGATGGTAGAGGGTTGTGTCTTGTGTCTACTACAGTCTGCTTGTTATGTAGAGTTTCATTTTGTTGTATGTCCACATTAGCAAACATTACTACATCAAGTGTCTACCTTTTGGAAGACAAAGATGCAATCACTGCTGCCGTGTTTGACAATGTAAATCTATTGGAGAGGAAAAATGAGTTGCAATGTCTATCAAGCTGCTCATTCATTATTTTAAGGGAACATTTAAGAAAGATATCTATAGTTTTCTAGCCAACAAATATGTTCATCTTAAAGGCAGCAATAACCTATGTTTGAATATAACTGACTGTAAGTATAACTTTGAATTATGATTATTTTAAACATCTGAACTTACAGTGGTTACACTTTTTGTAAGAGTACCTGGCACTAGTGTATGAAGCAAATAGTTTCATAATTGTAGGTTGGATACACTCATGCAAACTTGCTGTTAATTATGCTATTTGCCTTGGTGAGACTTTGTGTGCTGAACAAGAATAAAAGTGTATAAACAGTAAAGACGCTGTCTCTGTTGTGAGGTCTACACTTTGTAATTGATCATTTAGGCCGCTGGCATTTCTGTGCTGTTCTGACAACCTCAGAGACCACTGCTGGCATCTTCCTGCAGTTCATTCGTATGCTATTGTATGATCAACCTTTTAGTCCACTACAGAGGTGCCACTAGATATTTTGGGCCCTATGACAGAAAATTATTTTGAGCCTCCCAAACACTGATTATAATATTAAAATGTTTTCTAGGGCCCCCTATCAGTGCCAGGCCCTTGGAATCATCCTACCTTTCCCCCCCTGGCGGCACCCCTGGTCCACTATGTGTAGGATGATCTCTGTGGACGGGGTACAGCTGCACATGTACTGATTGCTGTACCATTGATTTTATTTACTGCAGTGATGAAGTAGCATGGATCTCCCTATGTCCAGTGAAGCGAGCGGAGTGGATGGTTTGCTGTTACAAACCATCACAGAGCTGCATAGGTGCATTTTCCTTAGACTGCATCCTTGTGAAAACTTTGATCATTTGTGTTGTTTGTCATAAAGTCAGTGTTTGTCAAATGAAGCTAATGCCATATTAATACCAGTTACGTCATATTTTTCAAACAATATCAATACATACGGTATTGAACAGTTTAATTCCTAAAATCAGCTGCATTGATTATTGGTTATTAATTACCTGATTTGCAGTACATAGGGAGAATCTGAAGTCCAGCCTGAAGGTCAGCGCCCAGGAAATGGGGCACAAAGTGAGCCAAACAGGTAACTTCCCATTCTATGTGGGCCACAGTAACCCCCTGGGACCCTAACTTCTGCATGAACATTACCAAGAATCAGTGTATTTGTACCAACAAGTAACTTAGGCTTCTGCTGCTTTGAATGCAATGTAAGAAGCCTTGGATTTCCTTTTTTGTAAACAAATTGTGTGGACTTTCAGAATAAATATGTTGTATTTCCTTCACGCCATAGTTAAGTAAAATGCATGCATTAAACTCTTCAACTGTTCATGTTTTTTTGTTCCAAAAGAACAACATGATTGACCAATGGCACTTGGAATTGAATTGCAATTAGACTAGTTTGTAATTTATTCCAGATGTGAGGTGTAAAGTTTCTACCATTTTTGAACAGTAGGCCCTTAACAGCCTTTGCTATAAGCCTGACTTTTGTAGTATGCACAGACCATTAGAAGATGCTGTAGACATCTTTGATTGCAAAATAATGAAAAAAAAGAAAGAAAGAAATAGAACATCCCGTGATCAATTTTATCTATGGACAGTATCAGCAAAAAGTATAAAAGCTTCTTCTATATTCTTCGGTACAATACCGTTCTTAACCAAAAATTTCATACGTCAGCTACGTCAAGACGTACATTGCGTGGGGGCGGATCTGCACGTTTGTTGGAAGGGACTGATGCAGTAACAACAGCAAGACCAAGCTGACGGCCCATGGGCTCCAACTCTGTGCGGCAGACATCAAGTCTGTCAATCCGACATTCTTAAGTACAGGTTTTGAAAGGAAAACGATAAACAACTTTTTTGTGTAAAGGCATACTAAACCGGTCACCAGTATGTGGATAACGCCCGAAGAGGTGTTGCTTGCCAACGCTCTGTGGGTTAGCGAAAGGGCGAACCCCTTCTTCATTCTACAGCGAAGAAAAGGACATGGCAAAGGAGGAGGCATCACTGGTATGATGTTTATTTGTGGATATGTAGGACATGACACAAATAATAGCATCCAAAGATATGAACGATGTATCATTTCAATGTAATTCGTGTGATCCTGTTGTTAGATGGCTTTGATTGTTAACGTAGCTACCTTTGGAAGCCTGTGTTGACGTGGTCGGGCAGGCTAATATAAAGTATCGTTGCTAACAGCTGACTGGCTAACCTACCTGACTTTGTGTTTACATTCTTTGTGTCCCTCCGCTAGCAAGGTTGTATTTAACAACTCCAAGACGCACTCGCATCTGAATTTACATGTCCACTGTTCTTGCGCTGCCATTGTTAGAGGTATTTGATAATGACTGTGTCGTGCGACTTTTTACAATAGAAATTCTATTGCTAGTTGTGTGAACATCAGGGATTTAGATCAGACGTGGTCTTGTTGCTTTTCTCAAGAACATCAGTATGCTTGCCAGTTAGCCTAGCTCGCAAGCTAAAGTATTTAAATAAATACATACCTTCTTCCTCCGAACTAGCTAATTCACTGTACACATACAAATAGCCGTGGTGGTGAAAGGTAACGTTAGCGGGGTGGCACTCGTCTGTAGAGTTGTTATTCATGGCAGAGTTATTTTAGAGTGGGGAAGTATACAATGAAAAGCTTTATACTTTTAGACAAGTCCTCCATATTTCGACTACAATTAAGCCTGATGCAAAAATTCTGTGGCTTGTGGCGCGTTCCCTTTTTGACAGACACTCAGGCTTTTCATTATTTTACTTATAAAAATTTCAATTCCTCCAAAGAGGTAGGGTCTGTCCATGTGGCAAAACGCCTGTGACCTCATATGTCCAATTGGTAACTTTGAAATGTAGTGTGTGGTAATCCTGTAATAAATTGAATTACAGCAAAACGATACCTCAATCAACAAAGAATTTGCTAAAGCCCGGATATTCTGGGGCATATTCAAGTGTCAGCTGGTTGTTAACCATTAGTTATTTGGACAATGGTAAGAGTGAGGTAGTGAGAGACTGTCTTGGCATTTTTGTTGAGCACAGATACTTGTTTTTTTGATAGCTCTTGGCCGTCCACGCTTGAGCTGCACATTAACAAGTCATATGAGTCCACTAAAAAAAAGTGCAACTAGCATCGGCATAATAGCCTACTAAGTTTGGATGTTTCTCGAAAACTTGCAATGGCTTCAATAGTCACAAGAATGTCAGGGTCACTGAGGGGAAGAGGAATGAGAGAGCTTGGTGTTTGTGCAAAATAATGAAAAAGGAAAGCCAAGGCTAGCCACAAAGGAAATCTGTTTTAATAGACTAAAGTTTGCGGCAGTGGCAGAACAGTGTTAAGCTCTTTTGAGACTGTTGAAGGGTTACTGTGGTTCAGCCTGACTGTTAACACAATGTGAAAGCCTGCTGTGCCTCATTCAGGACGTTTGCTCTTCGAAAAGGCACACCCGAGCTAACTGATAGTGGTGGAGGGCTTTCATCTAGGCCAAGTACTGTTGTGTATCATAACATTGGCAGAGAATGTATTGATTTAAATGTCTGCTTTAAACACAGTTGTCCTGGAATAACACTAATTGTATAAATCAGTCAGTGAAATTATCATGTTTAAATGTTGAAAGTCAATGTATTTTTGCGGTTGTCGATGCCAGTGAGGCATGAAATGATGAAGAAAATGAAGGAGATGGTCTTTAAGCAGTCCTCTTGTGTGTTTGTCTCTACATAATTCATCAGAACTGATGATGATGAACTGTTAAAACTACGGGATTCATGATTTATGTATTGAATTTTAGAGAGAACTAGACTAACCTTTGTTCTGGATTTCTATAGTAAGAGTTCTCTCCCTCTCTCTCTCTCTCTCTCTTCTCTTCTCTTCTCTCTCTCTCTCTCTCTGTATCAGGGTTGCTAGTGGGAACACTGGATGTTGTGTTGGACTCAAGTGCTCGTGTGGCTCCCTACAGGATCTTGCATCAAACAGGGGACTCTCAAATCTTCTGGAGCATTGCCTGTGGTGAGTCACACAAACCACATGACCCTTACTTCACTTAACCCTTACTACTACATAAACACTTACTTCTGCCATCATACAAGTGTTGCTTCTTGTGCTGTTTTCTTTGGTGTTTATTGTTTTGGGAAAGTATGGCAGCTTAAAACATTGGGCTGGGATCCCATGTAAACAATACATGCTTGTGTAAATGTCTTTGGAGTGAGTTATTTAGTCATGTGTGTGTGTGTTTGTGTGTGTGTGTGAATTAGGCTCCTCCAGGAAAGAGATCACAGAGCACTGGGAGTGGCTGGAGGCTAACCTGCTCCAGACGCTGTCAATCTTCGACAATGAAGATGACATCACCACCTTTGTCAAAGGGAAGATACAGGTGAGTCTAGATGATGCTAGAGTCACATGGTGTTCCACATGAATGTTTTTGTTTCCAGCCTAAGGTGTTTGCGATGTTTTTTCCCAATGAGTCATTGGTCTTTCTCTGACAGTGATGATGATTGAGGGCAAAGGGGGAAGATTCATGTCACAGTCATCTTGTGTTTATCTCATCTGTTCTGCCTCTGCTTTTCAAGCAGTTTTTTTAGCACTCTAACTTGACTTAGGCTACTGTTACTGTTAACCTCCTGTCTCATTTTTTTATCCAA
>PYXC01001036.1:3285000-3362500 GCA_015244755.2 Tenualosa ilisha
GTACGCACACCACACACATGCCCACCCTCGCACAGACAGCCACACACACATACACCTGTAGACGCACAGTCTTGCTTAAAGTTTATGCTTATTCTCCTACACACATGTAAACACAAACAAACACACACACATGGCCATACACTGGCATAAGAGAGCATATTCCATGGGTGTATGTTTGGACGCATGTGTTAGTTCATTTAAGAATAAATTATGTAGTTCTACTTTTGCAATATTGGACATATATGCAGTTAAATGCATTTTATTGTTAGGTAGAGTTTGCTCAGAATGGAATTATCCCAAAAGCCTTACAGCTTACAGTGGTGTGTCTGGTGTGTGTGTTTTCTCTTCTTCTGAGTGTATTTATTTGTGCTCGAAGACTTGATAAGTTTATTTTGTTTCCGTAACACACTTAGGTCTAATTACATTAGCTGTGTAATCCCTGTGTAAACACAAACTGTCTGTGTGTGTGTGTGTGTGTGTGTACTCCATCCAAAGGTGTCCATCGTGGAGAAGGCAGATAGCAGCAGTGTCCTGCCCAGCCCTCTGTCCATCAGCACCAAGAACAAGATGACCTTCCTGTTCGCCAACCTGAAAGACCGGGACTTCCTGGTTCAGCGTATCTCCGACTTCCTGCAGCGCACGCCCGAGCGGTTGTGGAGTGAAGGCGACCAGCTCCCGTTGAGCGGCCAATCAGTGAGTCAGTCATTCAGTCGCTGGAGCCGTCAATTGGCCGATTTAGCTGTCAGTCAGCAGGTACTGTCCATAACTGCCACTGCCTGTGGCTCTTGTTGTCATGTGATGTGACCCATCCCTCCCCTGAAGACCTCACCAGTCCCTCTGGTAGTGGTTGTTGTGGTGGTTGTTGTGGTGATTATGGTGGTTATTGTGGTTGTATAATCTTTATTTCCTCACCTAGTCTTTCCCTTTCTAACCTTGGTGCTCCATTGCTTGCTTTGGCCGTATCTTTTAAATATGATATGTGAATGTTTACTATTCAGCCATTAAGCTTCTCCTACAAATCAAGTGACCTCTCCCTCTCTCTCTCCCTCCCACCCTCTGAACTCTCCCTCTCCCTCTCCTTCTCTCTCTCCTCTCTCTCTCTCTCCTCTCTCTCCCTCCCACCCTCTGAACTCTCCCTCTCCCTCTCCTTCTCTCTCTCCTCTCTCTCTCTCTCTCTCCCTCCCACCCTCTGAACTCTCCCTCTCCTTCTCTCTCCTCTCTCTCTCTCTCTCTCTCTCTCTCTCCTTAGGAGAGTCCGAGCCCCACCACCCCCACCTTTCCGTCCAGCCCCCCCTCCTTTGGTGCAGGGGAGCCCCCGCAACAACAACAACAACAACAACAACAACAACAACAACAACAACAACAGCAGCAGCAGCAGCAGCCACCGCAGCAGCGTTACTACAGTCCTGACCTGCCCACTGCCAAGATGGGTCTCCTCCGCATCCACCAGAAGGAGCAGCCTGAGGAGGACATGAGTCCCAAAGCTGTGAGTGCCATGTGGTTGCTCCTCTTTCTGTAGTCTGCATGGAGCGTCTCTGGGGAGGGCAAGGGGTAAGGTGGACGGTTTGTAGCTGGCATGGGTGTGTTTCCTGGTTTGCGCTGTCATTGCCTGCTTGACGCAAGTTTGTGCAACCCATAACCAGTAAAAATACATGATTATTTTCTGATAATATTAATTATCCAGTGCAGACATCAGAAAAGCCCAGAATTAAATGCCTGCCCTAGTTAGCTGTTGCATGATGTATATATACACTTGAAACATACCTTGTCATTTAATGACATTAAAACTCCTACATGAACATAGATGAATATGCTCTTATGGAAGAACATTCTCTAGTTGCCAATTTTACTTCTATACCCCCTTGTGGACACTAGTGTGAATAACAAAGCAATGTATCTCTTTGGCCAAACATTTTGGTACTTTTTGCTATGTTAGCTTTTCACTATCATCGCAGTATTTTTTTTCTGGCTGTAGAATGAATTGGATGGCATTTTGTAGTATATAGCATAGTGTATTTGGCCCAGCAGGTTGTGTTTCATCGCTAGTCAGTCCTCTATGTTACTGTATTTGGCTCCACATTGGCTCTTATTTTGCTCTACATTGCTCTTTTTCGGCATTTCTTTTTTTTTTCTTTTTTGCTTCTTTCTCTCTCAAACTCTTTTTCTGTCTTTTCTCTCTGAGTATCTCTGTCTCTGTCTGTGTCGCTATCTTCACCTTCTTCCCCTTCACTTCCTCCGCTTTACCATCCATCCCTATTGCCTTTTTACACACACACACACACACACACACACACTCACACACACACACAGCTAGTAGCTTGGTGTTACATAAACAAACAAACAAACAAACAAAACAGAATTCCATCCTTTTCTCTGTTGGTGTCTCCCCAGACGAAAGAGAAGATGAAGGAGGAGGCATGGAACATCCACTTCTTTGAGTTTGGCCGCGGGGTGTGCATGTACCGCACCTCCAAGACCCGGGAGCTGGTGCTCAACGGCATCCCTGAGAGTCTGAGGGGGGAGCTGTGGCTGCTTTTCTCAGGTGAGACACTAACCTGTGCAGCCTTGGGCATGGAGAGAGGTTGGCAGAGTGGTGGTTTTGGCACAGCTGTGTCTACATGGGAGGCAGACAGTTTTGTTAGTGTTGTATTTACTGTATTTTTAACAAGCGTTGAAGGGCTTATTTGCTATCAGCTGTGTGTGTGTGTGGTGTGTGTGTGTGTGTGTGTGTGTGTGTGTGTATGTACTGCTTGCAAATAAGTAGGTGTGTGTGTTTGTCTGAGGAGGAACTTTGGGTGGATCTCAACTGGGAAAATGTGGACAAGAGGTGTAGTACATTGTCTGTGCTTGTGCCTGTGTGTGTGTATGCACACATAAGAAAGCATAATACTTGATACATTGAAGGGATATTTGTGTGACTGTGCATGATTGTTTCTGTCTGTCTTTCTGTCTGTCTCTCTGCATTTATATATCATTTAGTAGGGTAGCACCTGGTGCGTTCCTAAAGAGTTAAGTCATGTTGCGTCATAATATATTTTGAAGACTGGTCTAGATTTTTTTAGAATGTACGCAGCGCTGTTGCGTCTGGTGTAGCCAGTTGCATTGATGAACCTGAAAGCTAGTTGCTGCAGCATGTGTAAGGTGAAAACACCTCTCTCTGAGGCCCCTCAAGGACAGATATGTAGATGAGTTCATTAGGACCTGGGAAGAGACAACTGCAATGTGAAAAGAATCCGACTTCACTTACACTTATGGGAATGCGGGTGTTATTGATCTGTGTCAAGTTGATTGGTGGTTGTTCCATGGCACAAGGAATTGTGGGGCGTCTCTTGCAACCTTAGGCTTCAAAGGGACCATAAGTGTACAATATGCTGAAGGAGGTTTGAAAGAACATATTGACCTACATTTCCTAAGCACGTCAAGTATCCACTTGGCCCTCACCACTAAACATTTCATTCAGTAAGAACTCATTGAAAAGTGTTGGACAAGAGCCATTGTGTATTTTAACACAGATAAGATGTGTTAAACTGTGTGTGTGCTAGATTGCAGATGGACTGGTGTGAATGTGTGAAGAACCACATGAACCATTGCCTCTCTAGAACAGCTGAGAAATGGTCACTGCGCACAGTTTGGTGTTGTGTGTGTGTCTGTGTGTGTGTGTGTGTGTGTGTGTGTGTGTAAGTAAGTAACTAAGTAAGTGAGCGTGTTGACTGTCTTTAACACTTGCTTCTGTTTGTTTGTTTGCTTATTAATTTTTTTTTTATTTCAGACACAACCAAGAGTGCATAGCATATAAAAAGATAAATAGACAGATAAAATCTTCACATAATTATATAAGAGGTATAATCATGTGGTGAGTCACACATATAAGGTCATGACAAATCAGCCGGACATATGTGCCATTAGTAGGCCTAAATCAATCAATCAATCAATCAGTCAATCAAACAATCATTTAGACTAACCATCTTAAAACATGCTGATACAGATTGTGTCGCTGGGGTTTTGTAAGTCTGGATGAAAATCGTACAGTGTTCTCCCTAGGGCTGGTTAAAGCCCTAGGATACTGTTCTCTGATTTGTTCAAGCGACACATGAACTGGGACAGAAGCTTTTTGAACAGAGCCTCAGATACACCATAGAGAATCAACAGGATCGTTATCTAGCACGGGATCAATCAGGAACGGTATCTAGCACGGCCAACACCTGGCGTAGGTCAATCCAGACTCTTCTCATGTGGTGTTCCACGCTGGTGGAATGACCTTCAAAGCGCTACCAGATCAACAGATACCCTCTCCACCTTCAAGAAACTCTTGAAGACCCAGCTCTTCCAAGAATATCTCCTGGCTTGAATTCTGAATACCAGGATTGCACTTAACCTCTTATACTTAATCTCTCTTTTATACTGCACTTTTATTACACTATTGCACTTTCAACTTAAAATGTTTTTATATTAAATTTTTATGTTAGCAATATGCACTTTTGTAAGATTCTTTCATTGTATTGTAGCTTGAATGTTATCCTCTTTTGTAAGTCTTGGGTAAAAGCGTCTGCTAAATGCATAAATGTAAATGTGAACCACCTAGCATCGCTATAAGCCACTATGAGCTTGTGCAGACTGCTTTTCCTGAAACTACACCATAGATAGGCACTACACAGTGGCATGCAGTACACTGTAAATAAAGCACATTGGACCCTGACAGAGCACATAGCGGTACTAAATTGTAGTAGAATATTTGCTTGAGCTCATAACTTGCAACATTGGCGCACATCTGTAGAACCTGCGATGATAACGTTGACGATACATACCTCATCATCATCACTCATGTCATCAGTAAGAATATGGTCAACACGCTTTACTTCCTTACATGTCTCAAGTGAAGTGTTGCATAAATTAAACCTTGCGAAGATTAGTTTCTTTTCCTCCCTTCATCTTGCTATTATGACTTTTATCATGTGACTCTCAGGAAATGCCACTCTCTCAGGAAATGCCAAAGCTTGTTTATTGATACTTTGTAATAGTTTTGCATAGGACATATTTATACTTTTGCATCATTAACTATCATTATAGTTGCTTCTTCTCTATAGTTGAATCTCATTATACTGTGTATGATGACAATAAAGGCTTTCTATTCTATTCTATTCTATTGTTGCCATGGTGATTGTGACTGTTGTTCCAACATGAACTTTTGACCTTATGGTGACTTATTCTCAATGATTACCTGATGTTTGCTCTGTTTACAACACAATAACAACAGCATCACTACCTCAGAGAAGCAATTTAACTTTGACAGGAACCTTTGTTTGTCTGGCTGCCATACTTCAATATATTGAAGGCAGTTCACCCCAGGGTCCGGTGACCTCAGTAGTTACTGTGAAGCACTTGACTTAGAGTTGGTTTAGACATGTGGGTGTAAATATCATCACTTTGAGTCTGTGATATGAAGTGTTTCCTCTCTGGGAGTTTCCCACTTCCCTCTTCAGTTTAAACTACTGGGTGATTTACTGCATCAACTGGTGCTAGAAGACATTGAATATTGTGTTGACTGGATGTCAGAACAATCTTGTCGTTGTGCTGTTTCTTATATTCTTTCTTTCTTTTTTCTTTTTCCTACATCTTCCTCTCTCTCTCTTTCTCTCTCTTTCTCTCTCTCTCTCTCTCTCTCTCTCTCTCTCTCTCTCTCTCTCTCTCCCTCTCTCTCCCCCCTTCCTCTGCTCAGGCGCTCAGAATGAGATGGCCACCCACCCGGGGTACTATGCTGAGCTAGTGGAGCAGGCTATGGGGCGCCTCACGCTGGCGACGGAGGAGATCGAGCGAGACCTGCACCGTTCCATGCCCGAGCACCACGCCTTTCAGAATGAGATGGGCATTGCCGCGCTCCGCCGGGTGCTTACCGCGTACGCCTACCGCAACCCTAACATCGGCTACTGCCAGGTGGGTGCTCATACAATCAAAATACACACACGAACACATAGATGCTAGCATGGGCTACCACTCTGTACATTCACACTCACATGCAGGTGCTGCCCCCACAGTTAAGTTAATATTTGCTTTGTCCAGGTGCAGGGAATTAGCGGGAAACTACCAACACATTGAAGTTTACCTGCTCCGTAAGGTTCATAAGCTCACACACACACATACGCACACTCACACACACACACACAAACAGGAACATATACACTAATGTTCACACTGAAGCTTGCTTGCTTAACATCTCATTCACTCACCCACCCTATCACCTTGCGACACACACAAACACACACCCCAGTACGTTAAAACCATCTAAAGCAAACACAACCTGAGCTACTGCTGGGTATGGATGCAGACACTCCCTCATTTCCAACACTCTACAATAGACATTCCCAAGTGACCTGCTGCAGGGCGATACTGAGCAAATACAAAGTGTACACACACACACAGACAGACAGACACAGGGCATACATATTCACTCAATGTAGGCTGACCACAGCCTATTTCTACCCTTTTTGAAGAAGAAACAGGCCAAGGGTGCTTTCCCAGTGACCTAGCCTGATTGAGCAGACTGCAGAGGCACTCCTGAAAGTAATCTGTACTGGGAACTAGTTGAAGCTCTTAACCAGAAAGCTGCTATCAGTCCACATCTGCCCTGGTGTGCATTGTTGTGATGTTCAGCCCTCTTCATTATTTTTTTCTGCTCTCTCTCTCTCTCTCTCTCTCTCTCTTTTTCTCTTTTTTTCTCTCTGTAGGCAATGAATATAGTGACATCTGTCTTGTTGTTGTACTGCACTGAAGAGGAAGCTTTCTGGCTTCTAGTGGCTCTGTGTGAGCGAATGCTGCCAGACTATTACAATACCAGGGTCGTAGGTGAGTGTGTGTCTCTCTGTGTGTGTGTGTGTGTGTGTGGGTGTGTGTGTCTGTTCCTGATTGTGAGCAAATTCTGCCAGACTATTACAATACAAGGGCCGTAAGGTGAGTGTGTGAGTGTACCTGTCTTTCTCTGCATAAGCTGAAGTATCTTCCCTGCATGTAGTATCTTCATATTTTAAGTGTGTGCGTGTGTGCGTGCGTACGTGTTAGTGTGGATGTATGAATAACTGGACCTCTGTGTATTTGTAAATATATTTGTAACGTGCACTACTGGTGCTGTTCATAATGATAGCCATAACTCTAAAATGATGTGTGTGTGTGTGTGTGTGTGTGTGTGTGTGTGTGGTGTGTGTGTGTGTGTGTGTGTGTGTGTGTGTGTGTGTGTGTGTGATCCCATAGGGGCTCTGGTGGACCAGGGTGTGTTTGAGGAGCTGACGCGGGAATGTCTTCCGCTGCTGTACGAGCACATGCAGGAGCTGGGCGTCATCTCCACCATCTCGCTCTCGTGGTTCCTGACGCTCTTCCTCAGCGTCATGCCGTTCCACAGCGCCGTGCTGCTCGTGGACTGCTTCTTCTACGAGGGCATCAAGCTGATCTTCCAGGTGTCCCTCGCCGTGCTGCACGCCAACATGGAGCTGCTGATGGCCTGCAACGACGAGGGCGAAGCCATGACCATCCTGGGACGGTGAGAGAGTGACAGAAAGATAGAGAGGGAGGGAGAGAAAGAAGAGAGAGAGAGTAGGGGAGGAGGGGAAGAGAAAAGAAGGCCATGGAGAGGGAGAGATACAGAGACTTGCAGGTGTTTCATGCATGCAAGGACATTTTTAATTGCAATATGCTTATTTGTGAAACTCCCTGATATATTAATGCATCGAGTTAAAGACCCTTTAAACCATCAGAGAAAATCACTTGGTTGGAAACATCTGATGTAGTTAGTTAAGTATTCCTGTTTTCAGCCTCTCACTGGAGGCAACCTCACAACTCAGTTAGGTAATGCATGCTGGAAGCCTATGTGTAATGAACAGCCTCTTCATACTGTGCCCCTGGCATGTGTGCGAGTCTTGTGCTAATTTAGAATCAATTGATCTACAGGGACACTACACTGGATGTATCTGGTATATCTGCCGTAATGATTAGCTTCCACTATAGTCAGTGGCACTGGATACATAAGACACAGCAGCACCGCGAACATTCTAAAAAAATAAATAAACATCTTTTCAGCGTATTTTGGATGCAGCTTCACTTGCAGTTCCATACACGTCCGGTTTAGCCCTAGGGTAAGTGAATGAGCATGATGGATCTGTTTACAGTGCCTTCATATCCTAGGTGCATCTCTGCTGCTCCAGTTTTAAACATCCCATATACTAAAATTATTTAGTATACTCAGATATTTTGAGTAGGCTGAAAAACCACAAGCTTTGGGAAAAAAGGCAAAGCTTAGCTTAGCTTAGCTAAGGCATTCTCTCTCATTAGCTCATCTGGCTGGCTGAAGAGATTGGAATCACCTGGTGAGAATTATGAGCAAATATTGGCATGGCACATAACGTGGAAATAACGTTGGGAGTGGCAGCATTTTTGCCCCAGTTGGGTATGGCTTCAGCAGTCATGCAGACCTGCTAAGGTATTTGTTGGCTGAGTACAACAGTCATTTAAATAAGTATCATAATAATAATATCAGTGGTACCTAGTGTAATATCTTTGGGAGTATTTTATTCATTCTGATTTGTTTGGATGGTGGACAGTGCCGTTCTTCTGTAGAGACACGACTTTAGAGTACTGTGTGCTTGGTTAACAGGACCTTTAACTCATGACATTTCCTACCTAAAGATTAGACAGACCAACCCATTTTGTATTGATGCATGGACAGATGGGGACTTTGATGTAGTTACCTGAGGAATGAAAACGAGTGGCCCAACCACTGTATTAGAACCATACTAATCAGTCTCCTCCTCATCCAATAGGTATCTAGATAATGTTGTAAACAAGCAGACTGTGTCTCCGCCCATTCCCCATCTCCATGCCCTGCTGACCAGTGGGGACGAGCCGCCGCCTGAGATTGACGTCTTTGAGCTTATCAAAGCCTCCTATGAGGTGAGACAGCGGTATCAGGACATGTTTAATTAAGACATTTTTCTCTCATATCCACTCATATTACTCACTCATATCTGTATATTCACACACACTAACACATACACACACATTCCATTGTCTTTTCTTTGGCCTCGAGCAGAAGTTTGGCAGCCTCCGTGCTGATGTCATTGAGCAGATGCGGTTCAAGCAGAGGTTAAAGGTCATTCAGTCTCTGGAGGATACGGCCAAGAGGAGTGTGGTGAGTGGCCGAGCTGAGGATATACTGCACTTCACTGATTAATGGTATTTGCACTTGGTCAAGCTGGAATTCCTTGACACTCTTGTGTGTGTGTGTGTGTGTGTGTGTTTATGTGTATGGTCATACTCACAGGTGAGGGCCATTATGACAGATTCAGCCTTCACCATAGAGGAGCTGGAGGAACTCTATGTCTTGTTCAAGGTGAGCTAGCCTGTCTCAAACACCCTGCTAGCTGCACCCAGACCAGTTTTTCAAGCTGTCTGTCCTTGTGTATCCAGAACATTCATCATGTGCTGGAGTGTTAGAGAGTTGAGATTAAGACCACAACGCTCATGAAAAGTTGATGAATTTTAGAGAACTACCCTGTCCTACAATTGCTATTGGTTGTACTTGAGTAGATAATATGCCTCAAAATATGATCTAGTTTGGATCAGTTAGTATTCCATGGCAATAATTTATTTATTGTCTGTGTGTGTGCATTTTTGCATGTGTGTGTGTACTTGTACGGTGTGTGTGTGTGTATGTACATGGTGTGTGTGTGTGTGTGTGTGTGTGTGTGTGTGTGTGTTCATCCTTGTGTGCATGTAGGCCAAGCACATCATGAGCTGCTACTGGGGCGCGAGCAGCACGGCGGCAGAGCGACACGACCCGAGTCTGCCCTACCTGGAGCAGTACCGCATCGACCTGGGCCAGTTCAGCCAGCTCTTCTCAGCGCTGGGGGCCTGGGGCTGCGGCATCCACACCCCAACACTGGCCTCCCGCCTCTTCCGCCTGCTGGACCAGAACAAGGATGGCCTCATCAACTTCAAGGAGTTCGTCACGGGCCTCAGTAAGCTCAGGATGGGGGAGAAGTGGAAGGATGCTGCTGCCATGGCAACAGTGGAACTATATAGAATCGAATAATCAAACTAATCAAACTGAATGCCTTTATTCTCACTGTGCTTTACAGTACAGTGAAATTGGGATCGCTGCTCCACAGTGGTGTACTAAATACACTAAATTAGTCACAGATACGCTAAATGTATTATATTATAAATAATAATAAGTCATAAACATACACTAAATAGGTGAACTAAATGTGTCATAAAGTACACTAAATAAGTCATAAATTGGACCCAGAACAGTGAAAAGCAGTGATTTAAATGTCAAGTATTGTGCAAGAGATGGCATGAATGGAATGTCTTTATTGTTACTGGGCTTTATAATACAGCGAAATTAGGAGCACTGTTCCACTGTGGTGCATAAATACACTAAATAAGTTTAATTAAATACATTAAATAAATCTAAATAAGTATACTAGATACACTAAATAAGTCATAAATACACTAAATAACTTTAAATGAATACACTAAATAGACTAATATGTCATAAATACACTAAATGCACAAAATAAGTCTTTAAAGGGCTCAGAAGACTATCAGAGTATGTGAGTGGAGGTGAAGTTCATGAGGGTGTTTGCTCCTCCTGCTCTGCCGCTCAGATTTGCCGTTGCTCCTCTCAATTCCTCTTCCTGCTCATCCAAAATGTTATTTGGCTCCGGAATCACTCCACACTCACGTAAATTTAAAAGCAGAAGCAATACTCTACACGCCCAACAGCCATTTTAAACCAAAGTCTTAGCCTGTATTCTAAAGAACTCGCAGCAACAGTGCAACGGTGTGCAGTTAAACTGTCCCATGGTGTGAGCGAAATTGGAGCAGAAATGAAAGATAACAGAGATGGCAGTGGTACTGATGAAGGGTAAAAGTACTGATGTGCAAGAGATCAGAGCCATTCTCCTCAATCACCTGGGTCAGAAATACAAATTTAAATTCTTCATTTAAATAGGTTATTATTATTATTATTATTATTATTCATCTTGGTGTTTGAAACAAACCCCTGGGATGGGTGGAGAAAACTATTTAGCTAAAGATGCAAGATGGAGTTGAGGACAGTTCTTATCTATTGTGGATTCTGGAGATAAATTGTGGTGCTGCTGCTGCTAGTATCAGTGGTTCGTTTCTCGGGGGGCATATGGGCGATGCAATTTATTGCATGGCCTCCCATCACCTGTAGTAGGGGTAAATAAAACTGTCAGGCGTGTAATGGGAGAGCATCCTGAGTGTGATGACCTCAGCTGATGTCATTGCTGGTCCTGAGTCATGCTGCAGTATTAAATGCTCTTGTACTCCTAAAAGGTTGACTTGGGTATTATGCTGAGTCGGCTTTTTAAAGGGGGGGGGGGGTATGCTGAGTCAGCATTTGTTTGAGATGTAGAGGCTAGGGTTTAAGATATAGATATAGAGGTAAAGATCCCATGGAAGGGTCCTCAAAAGACTCTTTTTCTCCCTCTTCTCTCTCTCTCTCTCTCTCTCTGTCTCCCTCTCCCTCTCTGCCTCCCTCGCTCTCTGTCATCTTGTTCTCAGGTGGAATGTATCATGGTGACATGACAGAAAAACTCAAGCTCCTCTACAAGCTTCATCTGCCTCCAGGTAAGCCATATAGCTTGTCTGTGTCTGTGAGTTTCTGCATCTGTGTCTGTGAGTTTCTGTTTCTGTGTCTGTGTCTGTGTCTGTGTGTTTCTGTGTCTGATTGTGAGTTTCTGTGTTTGTGTGTTTCATTATCCTTCTTTACTACTACTTACAGCATTACTGACAAGTAAAGAGAGAATGGTAGACACCACACAGTGTAATCAAATATCAGGGCCATTTGTGGAAGATACTTTTGTTGTAAAAGAAGTAGGTTGAGGCAGAACGTGATGAGGGCAGCATGGGACCTCCAACTAACCCTAACAATACAACCGTAGTAATATTAGCAGCATTACTGGGGCAAGGTGGACAAGCTACAGTAGCTAAATCTGAGACAACGCTGAGCAGGGTTTGAATCCTGAACACACTTCTGTCTTTACAATTTCCAGTGCTTTCAGCATTTAACGTTTACTCACTTTAGAATTGTCTATGCTTCCAGCCATGACTCTCGCGCTCTCTTTAGTCGGATTGAGTCAAAGCTGGTGGAAGAGATGCTAGACGCTAAGTGAACTCTGCAGGCTGTGGACACAATAGATGCAAAGGTTTCCTGGCCTGATAGTCAGCTGAAGGGGAGGAAGTCCGTTATTTGGAGTCAGCAGAGGTTTCTCTGACCTCGTGTGGGGACAGAGACACAAGAGCTGCTGTGTTGTTATTCTTTGTGCTTTGTTGTTTATGTGTGTGTTTGATTGTTTGTGCAATGTGCAATGTATGAGCTATTTAAGGTTTTTAAGTGTTTGGGTGAGTTTTAAGGGATGATTTTTCTCTCTTGCTTACTTCCTCTCTCTCTCAGCTTTATGTCCAGAAGAGGCAGAGTCTGCACTGGAGGCAACACAGTTCTTTACAGATGACGACACACCCCAAGGTATACACATTTTCTCTTTCTATATGTGCACCTACAGTACACACACACACACACACACACACACACACACACACACACACACACACACACATACATACAGTACACATAGAGACATGCACACAGACACACACACACACCTCAGACCTATTAGTTTCTTTTACACACATAAATAAATCCATCCAGTCATTAGGTCTAAATGCTAGTTATATGTGTATAGCCTATGATAGTTAGATTAAGTGCAGTGTGTTTCTCTCAGTAGACAGACAGAGGCAGACATCCTTCTGACCTGCACCACTGTAGGCTGCTACAGTGGGAGGGTCCCCATAAGGAATTGTGTCCCCTTACTGAGAATGAGAATACATGTATGTGTGTTTGATCTGGGTCATCTTCAAGAACACCTAGAGAATGTCCCTCTGAAACACTGCATGTGTGTGTGCGCGTGTGTGTGTGTGTTTCTGTGTATCCACTCCCTTTGCATGTGTGCATGGGGCCTTACCAGTCCCACTAACGTGTAACTGAATGGATGCTGAGCTCTTTTGAACCTCATTTTCCTCATGCTCTTGTTTCATCTGTCTTCTCTCATCTACTCTCTCTCTCTCTCTCACCTTCCCTCACTTTCTCTTTTCTGCTGCCTACCTTCCTACTCTTCGACTCTTATCTGTTTCCTGTGATCGCTCTCTCGCTCTTGCTCTCTCTCTCTTCACTTCCTTCCTTCTCTCACTCTTTCTTCTTCTCGCTTACTGTTGCGCTCTCTCTCTCTCTCTCTCTCTCTCTCTCTCTCTTTCTTTCTCTCTTTTTCATTGTCTTACCACTCCAGATTCTCCCTTCCTGTCTCATCTGGATTTCCTGGTGCAGGAAGTCACTGAAGGTTTGTTCCTGCGTGTGCCCCCCATACCAGTAGAAGTGAAAAGCCCTCCACTCAGTTTCACACTTTTCATGGGGATCTTTCACAAGAAGTCTCCTCGTCTGAGATCACTGACACTTTGCTCACACCCATCAGTAGCCCTTGTCCTTAGTTTAGTGGTGTTGGTATGGTGGTGTATGTTTGTTTTTTTTGGGAGGTGAATAAAAACCTTGAGTGATTTAGTTTTACTTGTCCCCATTTTACATGTGATCACACCTGTGTATGTCCACCTAGGATTGGTTTGGGGATGCTTTAGTGCTTGTTCAGCGTACGAATGCTGTTGAGTCTCCTATCTTATCTTAAGTCATACTGGGACTTTCATAAAGGGTTCTGTGGTTTACGGCTCTGGGTCCCTCTTCTCCGTCCTTCCTGACTCCACCGTCCTAACGCCCCAGGGGTGTGTTTCTAGACAACGTCGTTGCTAAAGTCTGTTGCAAACTCGAAATGGTATTATGACCTAGATAGCGACGGAAATTGGTAGCAACGCTTTCAAGAAACTCTTCCCAGATTTGTCATCTCTCTACTGACTCAGGTTATCCTGTCATCCTCATCCTCCATAACTCCTTCTCCATTACCTGGGTGTACTCTTCGTCTCGTGTGCTAAAACTTAACCTCTAACACAACACACAGTATAATCCTGGGAATCTTTGTGCTACTTTAAACTCATGTTACTCTGCTGTGAAAGGAGGTTGCCATAGCATTAATCAATATAGCATGTTGGTATACTGTATGTACATTTTTTTCATAATTGACCTTCAGTGTTTTAAATAAATGAAACTTTGTTGTAGATTTTTTTTTTATACAACTATCTGGCATTCTTGTTTTGATAACCATGGTCCTTCTCACTGCTGCTGATAAACATCTTATTACATCCTCTGACCCCAGTCTAAACTTGGCTCAGAGTGGTGTTGACTTTTAGAGTTGAACTCAGAGCGGTGTTGATTTTAGAGTTTAACTCAGATCTGTGTTAATTTTTAGAGTTTAACTTAGAGTGGTGTTAATTTCAGAGCACAGGAAGCACTCCTTAGTGCTCTTTTTCATCCTCACTCATCAATTGGAATACAGACCACTCTGCACCAAGGCTACTCTTAAGCCATTTTGAAACTATCCCTCTTGTACTTGCTAGTCAGCTGTCTGTCCTTGCTGATGGTGGATTGTGTGTTTGCAGGTGAAGAGATGAAGGAAGCAGGAGACTCTGGGAATGGAGACTCTGAGGACAAGAAAGGTACATAGCATGTTTATATTACAACTTCACGGAGGCCTGCGAGCTCTTGAAATCCATACTAATTTATTAAAGTTTACTAAGTGTGCAGTTACTTATGACATTTGGGGTTGTTTAGGAAGCCTAAATAGCTTGCTGTTCTCTATCACTTGTGCTGCAGAGGAGAAAGTGAAAGACTATAAGTACTACCTGAGGATGTGGGCCAAAGAGAAAGAACCCAAAAAGGAGACTATCAAAGACCTGCCCAGGATGAACCAGGTACCCATGATCCTTTTTGACCAGGTTTGAGTATGGTGCGAGCTTTCACACTGGTCTGTAGATTGGGCAGTTCCATGGAATGAGGACTTTTTTTTGGTCACTTCCATAAGGGCAATAAAACGCCACATATTTGTGGAATTTGAGGATTTGCAGTTGAGGTCACATGACAAAAATCCAAGATGTAAAACTATACTTTATGTTTTGTGACATGCATTGCGTGTAATTGCCCAATTTTTCTACGGTCCATTTGACATTAAACTATATATTAAGGAGTTGCTGTCCATTCTGGGACCAGGGCCCATGCCTTTCTTGGTGTTGATGGTCTTGTGTGGTCTCCCCGTCTCTTTCCAGGAGCAGTTTATTGAGCTGTGTAAGACGCTCTACAACATGTTTAGTGAGGACCCCCTGGAGCAGGAGCTCTACCATGCCATCGCCACCGTGGCCAGTCTGCTGCTACGCATCGGAGAGGTGGGCAAGAAGTTCACCAACAACGGATCCAACAAAAAGGTTCTGGAACCCACACCCACACCTCAAGCCCAGTCACAGCCACAGTTTGGAGCTGATGGTCCAGAGAGGGAGGACTCCAATGGGGAGGGCAGTTCAGGTCAGTCCCTGATCTGCAAGGCGCTGGCAGAGGCCCAGCTGGAGACTGTGGGGCCCCCTGGAGGAGGCCCGCCTGGAGCCAACGGCTCCGATGAGGAAGGCAAGGATGACACATCGGTTTCGTCCTACTCGGTGGTGAGTGCCGGCGAGCTGCAGTGTGAGGACATCGCCGACGACACCGTGCTGATCGGCTGTGGCGGAAACGGGGCGGCAAGCGGTGACAGGAGACGAGGGAGCGCGCCGGATGCAGACTGGTCCATCACCTTCGAGCAAGTGCTGGCCTCCATGCTGACGGAGCCGGCCCTGGTGGACTACTTCGAGAAGAAGCGGGACATCCAAAGCAAGATGGCCGCCTGCAAGACCCAGAGGGCTGTGGAGAGGCAGATTAGCTCCTCGAGTGACCATGAGCTGGCCCAGCTGTCTACTTGAGAAGAGTGCCCACCAACAAAACAAGGCCGGGTTATACTCTCACTTACATCCACACACCCTTATTATCCTTGTGTGTGTGTGTGTGTGAGGGAGGGAGTGTGTGTGTATATGTGTAGACACACACCTGTAAAGTGTATAGTGCGTGTGGATGTAGACGCTAATCAGAAGACAAAGAAAAGATATGGCTAAGCAAACATGCATGTCATGTCTGTCAAGAGGATACACTTTGAATTGTCCACACTTGCACGCACTGCACCATACGGGTGTATATCTACATCGATTTATGCAATGTGGCAGGCGAAAAGTGTTCGATTGCCAACACAGGCAATGACTGTAGTTTGCTATGGAACTTCATCGTTGAGCTTCATTCTAATTCCATCCCATTTTTTGTTTTTAGCCCAGACATGTCAGGCCGGGGCGGGGTCGTTCCCACCACGGGTAGCTAGACGTTGATAAGATCATCATGGTTACAGAGGCTGTGTACCGGTAGTTCTGTGTTCTTTAGCCATGGAGAACCATCTATGAGTCCAAGTCTTGGTACTGCAGCCCTGATGTTGTGGTTGATATCGAGGTGCTTGTCACCTCATCCAAACATGTCTAAACATGAGGCCTTGTATGATTATTGTTTTTTTTTTTTTTTTCTATTTTCTCCTGCATTTTGTCTCTTCACTGAGAGACACTATATTGCCATATACAGTATAAGGAAATTAACCCCGTTGGCCTTCTGCAGTCCTACAGTGTCACCTTGGCCCTCATCACTGTAAAGTATGTACCATTGTCTGTATTGATCTGTACAGTGAGGCAGTATTTCAGGACAGTCCGTTGGAACTAATCTTACACTAAATTTTTAAGTGACGTTAGACAGTAAGATCTTTTGTGGGGTGGCAGACGCGTGTTAGACATTCCCTGCAGGGGAGGGGCGCTACCATAGAACAGTTTAACAGGAATAGCTCTTGGTTCTCAGCCCCCAAAAGTCCCAGTGGAAGCACTTGAGCTCACTTGAAGCAGCGTCTGGATGCTCTGGAAGCACTTGCTGCTTTGTTAAACTGTGTGTGCATCCTTGTGTGTGTCTGTGTGTGTGTCTGTGTGTGTGTGTGTGTGTGTGTGTGTGTGTGTGTGTGTGTGTAATAGCATTTCAAGCTTTCTTGACCCTGGTGAAGACTTTGCCTAGTGATCTACATTATGATCCATTCAGAACCCCAGTGCAGATGAAACAAAAGTTCCAGAAGGCTTCTCCTGGGCCAGTAGCACACCCATTGACATTTTTTCACTCTGCCTTTCATTGGCAAGATGTCTGTCAGCTGAAACTAGACAAGTTATTTGTTAAGGTGGTCAGTATTAGTAAGTTGTCTTTGTCTTTGAAAGTTTATCCTGTAAATCTTTCCTCCACTGGTGTAATTGGACTATGGCTTTGCAAATTGTCATTGTCTTTCAAAGATTGAACACTATCATAGGCCCTATAAACACATGGCACAGATCAGTTTACATTAAATACAGCTGCTTCCCTCTGAGTAATTGGGAAAACCAGTGATTATCCAGCATTTGGAAACTGTTCCCAGTGCAGTTACCGACCATTATTTAGGATGTGATTGGCTAACGTCATTAGACCATTCAATATTACTTGCCTATAAATTGCTGAATTGCTTCTAGAGTTTTTAGTCTGCTTGCACTTCTTTGTCTAAAACCTCAACAACAACCTAAACCGGTCATTCAGTTTCATATTTCCTTTTATTTTGTATGACATTACTTTTCCTCACAGCTCAACACACACATCTGTGTATATGTCTACGCTAATCTTTATGCAAAGCTATTTTGTTTGTCTTAAGCTGTAAATACAAGCATATCATATTTTCTTATACAAAGTGTTTTATTGTTGAAATTCTGTCATATGATGTAACTTTTCTCTAAAATATGTTTTTCTCTTTTAAATGGTCACATATTCTTTTCATTTTAAAAGTATTATTTTGTCACTGTAAGCAAGGTTGTTATTCAATAAAGTACCTTGATTTTACACATGTTCCTACACCAAATATAGTGGCTTACATCTCGAGCTGCTTCTCATGGGTAAGACGAGTTCCACTGTGTTTAGACTGTAAACTAAAGCACTGTATCGGGTGTCCATGTATCAGCAGGTTGTGTTGAGTTTGACTGTAGCAGTTTTAGTTCACTCAATAATTCGATCTCTGCCAAACACGGCGTACACGACCGGGTGCGAAGGTGTGATGTGTGTCTTTCCCCACTGAGATGAAATTTGTTTGGTTTATTCTCACATTGACAGACCCTCCCTCCACTTACCTCACACACTGACTGTGATTCAGTTCAAAGTCAGCTTTGGTTTGCGTCTGCATTTCATGTGCATCTTAACTGTGAAAATGCTTTAACGAAACAGACTGCTTGTGAGTGGCTACTTCATGTTTACATGCTTGCTGGTGTCTCACGGTACTTATCACGCGTCATCTCGCCGGTCATCAGTGTGAAAATGGTCATCAGTATCATCAGTAGTGTTTGGTGCCTCAGATACCAAGTATTGTCTCCACAGACTACATGCAGTTATTTATTTCATAACGCTACACTAGCTGGTTTTCCAATGATTGATCAGTACAGTATCACATGTTGTGTAATAAACAAAAGTACTATTAAATGAGTCGTGTTTTGTCTGTTGTGCTCCTTTGAATGCATGCCTTAGGTATTGCACGCCATTTAGTACTCTTCTTGTGAGTGAGTATGCTAAGCTAGAAACATGAGTGACAGGGTATGAAACAACATTAAGGGGTTAAACGTGACGGTGGTAGCCTACCACAGAAAAACAATCCTCACAAAAATTGCATGCTAGCAATACAAAAGCATAATTATAAGAATGTAAAAAACCCAAATGTATTTGTTTATTTTAAAATTTATTTAAAAAACTGACATAACAAAGAAACAAGTTACTGCCATTAAAAAGGGAAAGAAGTATGTTTTAAAGAGTTGCACCTGAGTACCTGAGTGCAATATGCCGTCCTATATGTAGTTCTGTGTAAATGCTAAGTCTGTGTATGTACATTTGACCCCTTGCAATTTTTGAAGTTAATATTTACGGGACTAAAGGGAGTTTTTTTCAGACCTGAAAAGATACTGTTGTATGCCAAGCAGTTGTAAGACAATGTGAGAAATACTCTGTATTTCTACTTCAATTTTCTAGACTGACAAGCCAGACTATAACATCAAAATGTAGTCTGGCCATGACCGATAGACTGGGCTCAATCCTAGAAGCAGAATCAGTTGTTTTTTAAACTGCCTCTGCAAGCAATAGGATATCACTATGGCGACCCATCAGAGCACTGTCGGCAGAACCGCAAATACGTCCTTCTTTGAAACAAATGACTTGAATGCCTTTTTCTGCCCAACTTTCAAAGAAAAGCCCAAGTCTAACTCTTCCAAAGTCGATGCCATAGCCGATTCAAACGACCGCTGTTCTTTAGCCACAGTCTCTGTTTTGCATCATCGCAGCCCTGTCGTCATTGTGCTAAGCCTGCCCAATGACTCCCTATGAAGATTACGAGAGAGAGCGTTGTGATCCTTGTTATGAACCTTGGAAGAAGACCTACTGAGTCCCTGTGGAGTGTGGCTAGACGTACCAGCTGAGCAAAACTATTTTCTACCAATATGGTACGTCTACGTTTCTAGGCTAACAATTTTCAAGAACCTTTCCAACTTCAGAGACCTGGAGACTGCTACAAGCTGCAGTCCAAAATCACTGTTGAGACTGATGCATAAAGCTTGTTGGCTATTATAAGAACCATTTTCATTACTACAATGTCAAAAAAAACGTTTCCACTTTTTAAGGGTATAAATAAGTAGGCTACTTGAATAAGTACTTAATTATACAAACTCATTAACATGTAATGATCTACTGCATTGCTTTGCTGTTTGGACACACACCATTGTCATTTCCAGTCAGAACAAATATGCAGGTAAAAATAAAACAAAACGAGAGAGGGGTATAAAAAATTTGGGACTCTGAGTCTCCTTAATGCTGTTTTCATTCTTGCCCTTTCCCTGACCCACTGAGACCTAGAAGCTTTCATTCTAGTTAGATGCTCAGTTTAGAGCATGGGTGGACTCCTCTGTCCTTATTTATCAACAGTGCATAGCAAGGTTTCCATTATGCGTGTCAAATTTAGAATGTGCATTTGGACGTACAAAAGTTTATATATTTGTTAAACTGGCCGGTCATACGCATGTCAGTAAGTGGTGAGCAATGATAAATCCAAAACCTTCTAAATCACTGTGCTTGTGTAAGCTCAGGTTCGTTTGCATCAGAAACCCTCTTTATTAACCATATATGGTATTAATGACCTCTCTAGAAATAGGTGGATTTCCAACACGTGGAAACAAATCGACATGCTCACTGAAAATCCACTCCCTACACAGCGCACCATGTTGTAAATCTAATAATGCAAGATGAATCATGCAACACCTGTCCCTTGTGTTTTAAACACCTTTGCTCTAAGTAGTCCATGTGTCTGACTCAAATATAAGAATGGCTTAGTTTGGTAATTCTCAATCAACTGAAGTTCAAGACAGACCTACACATTCTTTCATATATGCTGTGAGATTCGTGGTGGTTTTACTTTGCAGTTCTGCAATTTCTAACACTGGGTTTTGTGCATGAGCGTGGTCAGAGACAAAAGTACACTTAGGACACTAAGCACAAGTACAAGTTTGTAAATTGTATAGGAACTGTGCAGGAATTATCAGACGTGCCCTTTACACACAGATCTGTGTTTACGCACTGGTGATAATTCAGGTCCCTGATGCATGTCTTCTTCCAGCTAAAAAAGTGTTTAGCATTACACAAGTATTGTCACTTACTATGTACAAATACTTGCATATGTCACACATGAGACAGCTGACAAAATGGTTTTCTGTTTTCAACATCTAATGAAGCAAACATATCTCTACAGTAGACCTAAACAGACGTGTCACATATGTGTGTGTTTATGTGTGTGTGTGTGTGTGTCTGTGTGAGAGAGAGAGAGAAAGAGAGAGAGATCAAAGGTTGTTGGCCTCAATGATCTGTTGAAGGATGCTGTCCACATCCCCTGTGTCATAGCTGATCCCCTGCAGGTCCAGATGAGGAAGGATGGAGGAGAGGAGAGCCACAACGTTTCTCCTCATGCTTCGCAGGCGCTCCATAGTTACACTGCACAGAAAAAAAACAAACATTTTTTAGACTACTGAGTAATGTTAAAGTGATATGCTGGCACATCAGGACTGTAGGCTGTTTTACTGCACGAGTGTATCGGTGTATCACACACCAGGCAAGTCTGCGTTTTTTGGAACTACAGAGCTCCTCCTACAGTCGCTGTTTTTCTTTTGCTTTTGTTAACCGATGTCCTAAAGTCTCACAAACACATCAGGATTTGTTTGCAAACCAAAGAACAGGAACCAGCGATGATCAAAGAGATATGTTGACTGACACGGGAATAAAGACAATGTCATAAGGCCCTTAAGTGAGACAGCTTTGGTTTTGTTCTACATCGGGGTCCGCTGTCACCCTGCAAGCGCTGCAAATGTGCAAAGAGGCCATAAAAGGAAGCGAGAGAACCTTCATTCACCCGGTACTGAGCCATTTAGGCATCACAGTGACTACGAAGCTGGCAAACTAACCTAACGGCAGGTTCTGTCTACCAAGACAAGATGCTCGCATGGGTGAGCCACTTCCTCAAACAAGCTGACTTAGGGTTATATATATTACACAGTGGAGTATAGGAAGTGTGTCAGGCGTGAGTTTTGACACTTGGTGGTCTGAGGTTTGTACTTGTGTGCTTTAGGTGTGAATCATTTTCACATGTGAATGTCCGCACATCGGCAGAAGAAGTTCCCATAAACAGACTGAGCATTAGTGTACGTATGTGTGATAGCATGTTAAAGGGCTCTGTGTGTGTGTGTGGTGTGTGTGTGTGTGTGTGTGTGTGTGTGTGTGTGTATACATGTGTATATTAGCACTGTGCGCACACTATGAGAGTGTTTATCTTGTACTCTATGTACATGGGAAAGTGTCTGTAATATAACATACATATTCTTGTGTGTGTATGCGTGTGCGTGCGTGTGTGCGTGCGTGTGTGTGTGTGTGTGTGTGTGTGTGCGTTTGTATCTGGACAAGCTCTTTTTTTTTCCTTACAAGTATTTTGGCTAAACCTCTGTGGGTTAAAATGTGTTTAACTTTATTGTGTTCATCACTAAGATGACCTTGAGTTTGACCTGGGATGGAAGTATGACCTGTGGCCTCTCACCTGTCGAGGGAAGTGTTTGTGCTCTGTTCCCGCGTCTGTCTCTCTCTGCTCTCTTTCTGGTTTAGTTGGGTCAGCAGTGCGTCTCTCTCCTTCTCAGCTGGTGCACCTCGGCAAGCAGTGGCTGCTGCTGCTGCGTGGGGGAGTGTTTCTTGTTGCACAGCTCGTCAGTAGGGCTCGCTGGCTCTCCTTGTTGACCCATCTGAGTAATGCTCTTCTGACCTGACGTCGCAGTAAGTTCATTCTGTTGTGTCTGGATGAGACAGGAAAAGACATTCAGGGCTTGATTACAGTGGAGCAGTGATTAACTTCACTTGACAATCAGGTGACTGGGGCTCAATTCCTAAACGCTGTGTTGTGAGCCTGTGTTGCTTTGGATAAAAGCGTCTGCTAAATGCAATCAATAAGATAAAGATAAAGAAGGTGTGGTAACTTTTTTTTAACAGACCTTTAAACTAAGCCTCAATGAGCCTAAAACCCAAATTGTGTTGTTTTGTGACAGACGATAAAGCTGTTTGATCCTTGAATCCTATGCTGAGAAGTCTTATGCAGGTTCTGACCACCATGAAGTTTCAAAAGCATTTGTCAAACCTGGCTCAGTTTGTTTGTGCATCATCTGTCTTCACAGATTTAATATCTCAAATGGAATCAGTCCAGCCCCACTAAAACAGATCATGCCAGAGCATATGAACAGAATCATTTCCTTAATGTCCAATGGGATAATAAAGTAGGAATCAGTATCTATCTATCTATCTATCTATCTATCTATCTATCTATCTATCTCTCTCTCTCTCTCTCTCTCTCTCTCTCTCTATCTAGTCATCACAGTATCAGTAACCAAACTAAATGTTAGATCATCCAAAGCAGTGCTACAGTGTGAAATAAAAAATAAAATAAAACGATTCTAATTACAAGTCCAGTTGAATGTTGTTTTCTCAAAGGGGTTGCAGTTCAAGGGTATAAGCCTATTTCAAAGATAAAAACATGACACCATACAGAAACTGTAGTCTGTGGCCAATGTGTGATAACTTCTGCTTATTTACCAGTGTCATTCACTATTAATAAGTTTCTTTTAAATCTTCTGCTATTAAACTCTGATATAGAACCCTGATATATACTCTGTATATAGTAGCCTGCTATGTACTCATTACATATAGTAGATTGTTATTAAACTCTGTATATAGTACCCTGCTATATACTGTGCATTTATAGTAGTTTGCTATGTACTCTTTAAATATAGTAGCCTGCTACTCTTTACATATAGTAGTCTGCTATGTACTCTGTATATATTGAAGCCTGATATATACGCTTTATATAGTAGCCTGTTATATATTCTGTATTGAGGCCTATAGTAGTTTGCTTTATAGCCGCTATATACTCTGTGTAAAAGTCCGCTATATACTCTGACATGTAATACTGATTTCTGATTGGCTGGTTGGGTGTGTGTTAGTTCTGTATAACGCACACCTATGAAGTAGATCTGGTGAAAAAGTCTTTATCACACAGTTCTATATCAATAATCTTTTAGATGGTAACTATGACAACCATAGTAAACGGCAGTTGAACCTGTCAGTAACAATGAAATCAGCTGTTATTATCGATAACCACCGTTGAAAAGACAGTAGTTCAGTACCTGAACAGGTTTCTTTATAACTGAGCTGCAAGCTTTTCTATGTTTTAAACTGACGTCTACGTCCTTACAAGTTGACACTGGGTCATAAGCGGCATAATGGCCTTCAAGGTGTGCTGTTTTAATGAACAGAATTAATGAACTAGGAGGATGAACTTCACGCCGCCTTCGGTGAAGTGATTTGTCTCCGCCTCGTTCATTAATTCCGTATAACAGCACACCTCGTCGCCCGTTATCCCTTACATATAACAGCCTGCTATATACTTCATATAATCTCCTACTATATACTCCATACTTGTACCTTTGCCTCCTGTGTGTGTTGTCCAGTATTGAGCTGCTCCATCAACATTTGCCCCGTGGTCGCCAGGTCAATAGTTGGCCCTGTGTTCAGCATATCGAGGGTGGCACACACGTCTTCTGCTGGTGGCATGGCCTTACTTTCCGTGTTGCTCTGACCTGAGAGCAGCGCGTCACTCGGAACGGTCAGCCCCTGCTGCTGCTGCTGACCCTCAGTCTGACCTCCATTAGCCGCCGCTTGGGCGGCCTCGGCCGCGTCCGTCACCGAGGTGCAGAGGCCCAGTTTGCGGCGCAGGCGCTTGGCTTCTCGCTCCAGCTGGCCCAGCCTCTGTGTAAGGATGGAGCGGTCCAGCTCCTCCTGGCCCAGTGAGCCCACCTTCTGCCTGCCCGCGTGGCCCAAAGGGGGCACAACCACCGTCTGGGCCGAGGCCGATGCGTGGGAGCCCGGGGGCACCATGGGCGCGTGGGACCACACACCACTGCCGTTGCTGGACGCGCTGGAGGCCAGCGGCCGGCTCTGGCTCTGGGCCTGGGTCTGCTCCTCGGTGGTGGGCCGCGGCCCAGGGCCAGGAGGCCTGCTGTCTGAAGTCTGGGAGGTCTGAGGTGTGCTCTCACTGGCTGCCGGGCACTCTGCTGCTGTCTCCTCGGCCTGTTGAAGCGGCTTGTCTGAGCAAAGCTTTTTACTTGCATCATTGTAAAGCTCTAAAGATTTCCTCTTGTTGCTGAAGCATAAAAATAGAACAAGTGTTAGAATAAAATAGAGATATATCTCAATTTCATGCGAGTTTAGATATGTACCATGTAATATGTGAGCCCAAATAATAACCATGTGAGCATAGACATATTTCAATGTCTAGGCTTTAAGAAGTGAATGAAACTGTATCAGTCCAATGAGTCAGCATCAGTATCAAGCTATTTCATCATAAAGATTCATAATATATGACACTAAAGGACTCTATTGAATCTGACCTGGGGTCAGTGTTTAATAATCGAAACAGAGGCTTGTTTCCCACACCTGTACGTCCTTCTCTCTTTGGTTCGTTTCATTTGCATTTTTTCCTCCATGACATCCCCCTCTTCCTCTTCTTTCTCCTCCTCCTTTTCCTTCTCCTTCTCCTGCTTCTCCTCTTCTTCGTTTACCTCTTCTTCCTCCTCCTCCTCCTCCTCCTCCTCCTCCTCCTCATTCTCTGTCACTCGCTTTGCCGAGTCAGTCCGGGACACGACATAAGGGTCACAAGGGCCTCGACGTGGTGGGTGCCGACCTCTTCTACGCCCCTGTGAAGACATGCATCATACTTGATTATGACGGTTCACCTACCCACAGACAGACTTCAGACTCTGTACTAGGTGCCAAGGACACAGTAACCTCTCCAGTGACCTTGCTTTCACCACATGGGTTAGGATTTTAGTGTGTTTGTTTATCCGCCTATCAGTGGAATTACAGAAAAAAAATGGGTTTAATTAGTCTTTGTGAGGTTCTGTAACAGGCTACAGAAGAGCTCATTAGATTTTCAAAATTTTCAAGCAGATCTTAAAAGATGTGATTCAGTCCATAGCCCTTATGTTTGAGGTCACTGAATGTCGACTGTAGCAAATAGAACTCAAACAAAGACCGAATAGCAAACTGACAGCTTACTGGCAACATTAACTGAATGGAGCATAAAAAATGAAACTGAAAATGAGTTTCTGTCCCCATTTAGTGAGTGTTAGCTGCTGGTTCACTATTCGGTCTATGTTGTATCAAATTTCCTTGTTCTTTTTCCAATCTGCAGCAATCGGTGACCTCAAACAACAGGACTATGGATTGCTTCACACCAGATTTCAGCTCGTCAACTATGATAATAGTAAACAGGGGGTAGAGGTCGTCAAGTTCCCCTTTGTGTTTCCTTGTGTTTGTATACACATACACTCAGGTAAAACCTGGAACTAGATTAATCCAAATATGACCATCTGCCTTCACAGAGACATTGTAGTGTCTTGTGCAATTCACACACTCTTATCCCCCCAATTTTTATATATATGCTTTTCACTGGGTGGCGCTATACCACAAATTCCATAATCCTGGGGGTCTAGCATAGGAAGGGTATCAACCAGAAAAGCCTAGCGGGGCGATATGCCCACCTAAACAAAACAAAACAAAACAAAACAACAAAACAAAACCAAACCACTACAAAAATGTCAGCTAGCAACTGTCATTACAATGCATTCCTGCTTGTGATAAAATGGAAAAAGGTGAAAAAAAACTACAATGGTATACCTCTTTTTGTTGTGTCTCATTCAGCATTCAGTGATCTCAAAGACACACAAACATACACACACACAAACATACACACACACACACACACAGAAACACACACACACTCACACACAAACATACACACACACACACACACACACACACACACACACAATGGGTAGTGTATGCAGTGTATAGGGCTTCACCTCCTGTGCCTTTCCTCTCTTCCTCACGCTGACCTGCTCCCTAGAGATAAGACAAGAAGAGAGCAAACCAGCCCGTTATCACCATCTCCTCACAGCATTCACTTGTCTGTCATCCAACAACTCTTGAACGTTTAAACTACAACTGTTTACTGGAAAAATGGCTGCAGTGCAAAAATAGTCAGATGGACGAACCCTTTACAGACTCAACTTCAAGAGACAAAAAAGAATGTAAAAATATAAACACCATCGTGTCATTGGCTTACACCAATATAACTTAAAACAAGCAACAGGCATTGCCTCTTTCACACACAGACACACACCACACCACACACACACACACACACACACAAAGTGAAACACACACACAGAATGCAGTTAAGAGTGCCGGATGTGGTCACAAGCCACAGGTGCAGAAAATCAACAGACACCTACATGTCTGAGTCTTTCACATCTGTGCCCGCTCACCCACTCACACACTCTTTCACTCACTCTTTTACTCACCCACTCACTCATTCACTCACACACTCTTTCACTCACTCACTCTTTTACTCACCCACTCACTCACTCACTCTTTCACTTACACACTCACTCACTCTTTTACTCACTCACTCATTCACTCACTCACTCACTCACTCTTTCACTCACCCACTCACTCACTCTTTCACTCACTCACTCTTTCACTTACTCACTCACTCACTCTTTCACTTGCTCACTCACTCACTCTTTCACTCACTCACTCTTTTACTCACCCACTCACTCACTCACTCTTTCACTCACACACTCTTTCACTCACTCACTCTTTTACTTACTCACTCATTCACTCACTCACTCTTTCACTCACTCACTCACTCACTCACTCACTCATTCACTTACTCACTCTTTCACTCATTCACTCACTAACTCTTTCACTCACTCACCCACTCACTCACACACATACACACTCACACACTCACTCTTTCACCCACTCACTCACTCATTCACAATAACAATAATGAAACAATTCATGAAACAATTTCAATTACCTAGACAGGGAAACAGAAGCATGGTTTCAATGTGACTTTGGTGTTGTTAACTGATTATTGCAGATGGCGTCCAAATCATACAAACAGCAATGTGTGCACTCACAGCCTAGCAACACCATTAGTTAGTTAAGTCCATGACAGGGAGGACGTTGAAACTCAGCTACTCACACACTCACTCACTCACTCACTCACTCACTCCTTCACTCTCTCTCTCTCTCACTCACTCACTCACACACTTTTTCACTCACTCACTCATTCAATTACTCTCTCTCACACACACACACACACACACACACACACACACTCATACACACACACACACACACACACACACAGATTTTGTGCCTTAACTGTTTTTTGATGGTCTTCTCATAGCTGGGGGTTAGCTCCTCTTCCGTTTCCTCCGCCTCCTCAGGAAGATCACAGCTCCTGTTGGCAACAATCCAATCAACACCAACACAACAAACCCGTGGAAGGCATCTTTCAGGTACCGTATGTTATGTGAGGTTGTAGGAATGCACCAGTCCAACTTTTTCAGTTCCAATACCGATTCCGATACATGGATTTTGCATATTGGTCGATACCCGATACCGATCTGATATCCCCATTAAATTAGGAGATAGGCATCATCCTCAGCTTTAACTGCCCTACTCTCCTAACTGGGCATTAGGCAAAACAGAACTAAATAACATACACATGAATATATTAGATTATTAGATTAGATGTTATTATGGTAACATATAACATCTAATCTAATAATCGTGTAATAAACGTGCAGCAACACCAATAACATATTGGTGTTGCTGCACGTTTTTCCCTTTTTTTTTTTTTTTTTTTTCACCGATTTTCCGTCAACGATTCCCGGGACACTGAAACTCAGGGGGAGATGAATGTTTGTAGGCATGTAGCCCTAGAAGTTTGTGAGCGAATATGAGCTTTTGGCCCCCAAGGGCCCCCCCCCCACTGTGCCAGTGTCCGTTAAAGAAGGGGAGACCGGCAAAAGTTTTCGCTGAATAACTCGATGAACCTTTCACCCAACAACACGAAATTTTTGTAATATGTCGGTGTTACAGAGACGTATCGACCCAGCCCATAAACACTCACTTGAAGCATAGCGCCACCTACTGATATGGGTAAATGCAAAAATTGGGATTTTGAGTTGCCAATATCTTGGACCGAGAAGGTGGGAACTGCGCAAAATATGTCATGCACGATCACCCTAAAGACTTCTAAAACCACAGCACAAGCCATGAAATTTGGACCATAGGGGGCGCTGTAATTGCAGAAAATGTCATTTTGCCTATTATCTAGAGAATGCTAATGTTTACAGCAATTTTCTTTTTATTGTGAAAACTACTGACCCTCACGCATTGAAAACACTGGTCGACGCCCACTTCCAACGAAAACGGTTTACGTGAAATTTTAACATTGCCAAAACGAATCTGAACGAACTCGTCATAGGCCGTTAATGTGAATCTCACCAAATTTGGTATACGTCATCTACAGACAATGCTGACAAAAAGTTATCAAAGGATTTATCTTGAGATAAATTGTTTCGAAGTTACACGTCAATGAACATTGAACACGTAGCTTAAAATTTTTTATAAGTACATATCTTGGCTTTTAATTGCTCAAATTTGGTCAAACTTGGCATGCCATCTCTAAACTGCTTTTTTGTCATGTGTACTAAATTTTGTGACATTTCGTCATAGGGGGCGCTGTTTATCGCCGAAGCTAGGTGTCAAAAAACAGTTTTTGTTAAATAACTCGTTAACATTTTTGCCCAAGATAACATTTTGTGTTAGTATGTTGGTGTTACAGAGACGTATCGACCCAGCCCATAAACGCTCACGTGAAGCAAAGCGCCACCTAGTGATTAGGGTAAATGCAAAAATTGGGATTTTGAGTTGCCAATATCTTGGGCCGAGAAGGTGGGAACTGCACGAAATATGTCATGCACGATCACCACAAAGACCTCTGAAACCACAGCACATGCCATAAAATTTGGTCCATAGGGGGCGCTGTAATTGTAGAAAATGTCATTTTGCCTATTATCTAGAGAATGCTAATGTTTACAACATTTTTTTTTTTATCGTGAAATCTATTGAACCTAACGCATGGAAAACACTGGTCGACGCCCACTTCCAACGAAAACAATTTACATGAAATTTGAACATTGCGAAAACGAATCTGAACGAACTCGTCATAGGCCGTTAATGTGAATCTCACCAAATTTGGTATACGTCATCTACAGACAATGCTGACAAAAAGTTATCAAAGGATTTATCTTGAGATAAATTGTTTCGAAGTTACACGTCAATGAACATTTAACACGTAGCTTAAAATTCTTTAAAAGTACATATCTTGGCTTTTAATTGCTCAAATTTGGTCAAACTTGGCATGCCATCTCTAAACAGCTTTTTTGTCATGTGTACTAAATTTTGTGACATTTCGTCATAGGGGGCGCTGTTTATCGCCGAAGCTAGGTGTCAAAAAACAGTTTTTGTTAAATAACTCGTTAACATTTTTGCCCAAGATAACGATTTTGTGTTAGTATGTTGGCGTTACAGAGACGTATCAACCCAGCCCATAAACGCTCACGTGAAGCATAGCGCCACCTAGTGATAAGGGTAAATGCAAAAATTGGGATTTTGAGTTGTCAATATCTTGGACCGAGAAGGTGGGAACTGCACGAAATATGTCATGTACGATCACCACAAAGACCTCTGAAACCACAGCACATGCCATAAAATTTGGTCCATAGGGGGCGCTGTAATTGTAGAAAATGTCATTTTGCCTATTATCTAGAGAATGCTAATGTTTACAACATTTTTTTTTTTATCGTGAAATCTATTGAACCTCACGCATGGAAAACACTGGTCGACGCCCACTTCCAATGAAAACAATTTACATGAAATTTGAACATTGCCAAAAGGAATCTGAACGAACCCGTCATAGGCCGTTAATGAGAATCTCACCAAATTTGGTATACGTCATCTGCAGACAATGCTGACAAAAAGTTATCAAAGGATTTATCTTGAGATAAATTGTTTCGAAGTTACACGTCAATGAACATTTAACACGTAGCTTAAAATTCTTTAAAAGTACATATCTTGGCTTTTAATTGCTCAAATTTGGTCAAACTTGGCATGCCATCTCTAAACCGCTTTTTTGTCATGTGTACTAAATTTTGTGACATTTCGTCATAGGGGGCGCTGTTTATCGCCGAAGCTAGGTGTCAAAAAACAGTTTTTGTTAAATAACTCGTTAACATTTTTGCCCATGATAACGATTTTGTGTTAGTATGTTGGTGTTACAGAGACGTATCGACCCAGCCCATAAACGCTCACGTGAAGCATAGCGCCACCTAGTGATAAGGGTTAATGCAAAAATTGGGATTTTGAGTTGCCAATATCTTGGACCGAGAAGGTGGGAACTGCACGAAATATGTCATGCACGATCACCACAAAGACCTCTGAAACCACAGCACATGCCATAAAATTTGGTCCATAGGGGGCGCTGTAATTGTAGAAAATGTCATTTTGCCTATTATCTAGAGAATGCTAATGTTTACAACATTTTTTTTTTTATCGTGAAATCTATTGAACCTCACGCATGGAAAACACTGGTCGACGCCCACTTCCAACGAAAACAATTTACATGAAATTTGAACATTGCGAAAATGAATGTGAACGAACCCGTCATAGGCCGTTAATGAGAATCTCACCAAATTTGGTATACGTCATCTGCAGACAATGCTGACAAAAAGTTATCAAAGGATTTATCTTGAGATAAATTGTTTCGAAGTTACACGTCAATGAACATTGAACACGTAGCTTAAAATTTTTCAAAAGTACATATCTTGGCTTTTAATTGCTCAAATTTGGTCAAAGTTGACATGCCATCTCTAAACAGCTTTGTTGTCATGTGTACTAAATTTTGTGACATTTCGTCATAGGGGGCGCTGTTTATCGCCATATATAGGTGTCAAAAGACCTATATATATATATTTTTTTTTTTATATAATACTCCATACAAGACAATCTTATGACTACCATCTCTACACAAACACCAAGTGGCAAGAGTTCAAATTAACACATGTAGGCTACATACATACTATGACAACACCTACCCTTTCATAAATCACTCCTACACACTACAAAATCACACATAATCTCATTCATTCAAAAAACACATCCATACCCACTTCCAAGACATAATTTCCAATCTAATTCCCACCTCACAACACTGTTCTACCACACACTTGTCATGCCAACAGTTCTCACATTTCAATACATTGCGGCGGTCATACCATGTATCGCTATGCGGTACATCTAGTTTAAAATGTAATTAAAAAATAAACAAGTGTGTGCCACTGTCATTACGCTGTATTTCATGTTCATAGGCCTATGTCTAATTAGGCACCTGTCACTTTAAATGACTTTAAATGTCACTTTATTATAACACTTATCATAGCTACAGAAAATCTGTGTTGACGTTTAGGATCATCAATAATTGTTTAGTCGGTTTATAACGATTTAAAACAATGGTGAAACATGACACTGAAATGCCACATTGCATGTGGTTTCAACACCCAACCATGCTTCAGATTAACCCATTTACTCTGCTACAGACCTATGAGGGACATAGCTGCAAGCTTTTTTTTGAACGAGTCGGAGATAGAGCTCATTTCACGCTTAAACATGCAGCAACGTGTGAATACAGTTTGATGCCTATCATGATACCAATTATAGCACCTGTGTGGGAAATCAGTCGAACATGCAAGGTTGTGTGCTTCTACTCAATATCGCATTGCATAGCATCAGAGAGCTCTCCAAGGGCTTAAGGCTCCTTCAACAAATTTTTAAAGCTCACAGAAAGTATCTGCCCACTAGGAAGGAAACGTACAACAATTGTGAGATCCCAGATGCTTTGCACTAAGTGAAACAATGAGAAAGTGTCTGGTGCACCAGGCTAAAGGTGACTCTCACCTGTTGCGTGGATTTGGGTGTTGGCCACAGGTCCATCTGTCAGGTGCTGGTCCAGACAGAAGACGTACCGGCACTCCCCGCCACTTCAGACACTCTTCACACTGCAACCAAGCCACCGCGCTGAACACACACACACACATACACACATATGCATACGCACACACACATACACAAACATACACACATACACACACATACACACACACACATGCAAACACACACATGCAAACACACATACACACACACACATACACACACATGCACACACAAGAGAACACAATGAAGGTGAAACATAATGGTAAAGCAAGAGCCTGTGGTAACCTGCAGGTAAAATGGGATTTGAAAGACAAACATAGTGTAGAGAAGACTTTACGCCTAGTTACCATTCAAAAGATTGATATGGAATGGTGATTAAACTTCTCATTGGTGTCCTGTTTCTGGGTAATAACAAACACGCTGTTAGCTAATCAGAAAACATTATTTAATTTCTCTGGGTAATAAGATGAATTACCCATGACATTTTAAATTGTGGGTTAATGGTGACATTGATTAATCACTGCATTAATCCCTCGCCCACAACACACTTCTCACAGATCCTCACAGCTACAGTTTCAGTTATGGAATGGAATGAAAACTAAAGCAAAGGGGGAGAGGTTGGGTTGGTGGGTGGGTTGGTGTGTTTTCAATCGCAAAGTGGAAAAAATATTTTTAGATCGTCTATCGATATACTGTATTGATGTACATGTAGGTCATTTGACCTTGTTACTAGGAAACCTAAATAAACGTGAGATTTGGGTGTTGTTTCCAGCTGTAACTCCTTGTGACAACCATATGGAACCATTTATCTTTATTTAACTTCTTGGAAGGTAACAGACATCTGTAATTATTTCGAGCCAGACAGCCATTGCAATAGCCGGAATAGTTAATGTATCTCCGATAAACAAGCAAAAGACCTCTCTAAGCTGAAATAGATAAACTCTAGGGGATCAAAACAATAGAGCAATTGAAAGTCATTTTTCACAACATAATCATATTGAGGCTGTGAATAGAAAGAAGCTCTGTGATAGTGCATGTGTGTACAATTTTCCTTCCTAAGCCTGTGTTCTTTACTAACTAATAAATACATCCTTATAAGGAGATCTTTTGTTTGGTCTGTTTGGCTTGTTAAAAATAGTTTTGCTCGTGATGTCTGCTGTGGTATTTAAAGTGTTTTGAGTGTTTCGAGAATTATAAGAAACACTTGAACACACACCACCCAACACCACACACACACACACACTCACACACACGCATTCACAAACAGACACGCATGCACGCACACATGCACACATGCACACACACCATTCAGGTGCTTGGTTAAGTCTAAGAATTGAGAGGAACTATGCGGTTAAACCATGTCAGAATGCACAGATGCCTCTTGATATCTCACTCACTCTTTTCTTATTTCCTCCACCTCCTCCTCCTCCTCTTCCTCCTCCTCCTCCTCCTCCTCCTTCTCAGAGCGCTGCTTGTACGCGGCGTTAAATTCTCTCTCTTTGGCTTTCTTCTCTTTCTTCTCTCGCCAGTAGTCATTCAGCTTGAGCCCCAGGGCTGCCAGTGTCAGTCTGTAAAACAAACCCATCACCACACAGTCACACCAACATGTCCTATGATTCGGCACGATCCCATGCACTTGCTTACTTTAACAAGCTTTTCAGATGGTTTTAAAAAACTAGAGCCAACATGGAAGGAGTAAAAGAAAGGGGAGTATATGAGGGTCTGACACCTTTTATGTTTGGGAAATAGGTATACAGTATATGTTGTTTGCTTTACGTTTAGTTCTCAATGACTAACACTTATGGTTAAATCTGGTAATTCTGAAAGCAAAGTTTTGCATTCTGTTGTTGGCTGTGTTATGACTGATTGAAGGAACTCACTAGTTTGACCACAAATTGTTATGTGAAGGAAAAACTTGGATTTGGTACATGTTTTAAATTGTGTTTTGTCACCATTAAAGCCTTTTGCAAACAGCTCTTTTGTTTAGGCCTGTATGTATCGGAGCATCAGAGCAATGGGAAAGAAAGGAAACGTTAACTGCAGATTTGGGAAGAGATATTTGCCAGGCTTTCATACCATTTATTCCCAATCTCGTTTTCCAACTGCAGCAAATTTTCCCCATATTCTCCCCTATTTCACATTCTCACTTATTCATTTGTGAATGCTTTGCATGCATCCTGCACGACACCTTCAGGGAATTCCCATTCCCCTCCAGAGATCTGGCCAAACGCATTCTTCTGTTGGCTTAATCAAGGCATCTTTGGATCTTATGCAAAGACTTACTGCTGTCTTTACAATAACAACTCTTAAACACAAACAAATGTCACCCTTGTTCTCCAGTGTGCCTCCTGTGATGTCACTGGTACAATGAGGGTGAACTTTACCTCCGCATCTGTTATAGGTTAGGCACATATGAGTTTAAATACCACTATCTGCTCAACCAGTATTGATACAGTTTGGACAAGTTTTAATACTGCTATCTGATCAACTAGTATTGATACAACTTGGACAAGTTTACATACTGCTATCTGCTCAACCATTACTAATACATAAATAGTTGTGAAAAATCAGAGAATTTCTGAGTATATCTGAGTAAGTATTTATTTCATGTTCGACTACTCAAACACATTTTGGCCAAACATTAAATAAATACTTTGTGAATGCATCCGTTTTGAGTGGCTCAGATTTTTCACACTATTTATAGCCTGGAATCAACAAGCTGAACAAGCAACTAACTGTTGATTGGCCAGTGGTTGCTGGCCATTTTGGACAACCCATGCACTACTTCTGTTACTAAAAAGGCCAAAGTGTTTTCCCTTGTTTGTTTGTGTTGTTTGTGTGTTTATTTTACCAGGAAGAGACGTCAGTGTAAACTATCAATGTGTGAAAGCGGTTACTCTCAAAGGGGAATTCCAGAAACTGTCTGTGGTATACCACACCACAGCGTGTGTGTGTCAAGGCTGGCGCAGATAAAGTGATCACCCACCTGTACTCTTTGGTGTACTCAAAATCCTGCTTGTTATGAGCAGGCTTTAGGAAGTTACATTCGATCACCCCAATGACTCCAACTCCAGACCGCTGCCCTGAGGACTGAGATATAGTGGATTAGGTAAATATCTATTGTTAGTATCACTATTTATAATCAATATCCATACCAATACAGGGTTCCCACAGACAGGACAAAAAGACCTAAACTCTTTAACTTACTGAATAAGCAAAGATGATGTCTATGATGGGCTGCACTGTTCTGCTCTGACCCTTATACTTTCCCTGTCTCTCCATGTGGTAACTTGTACTGTGGCATATTGTGTTCTGGTCTGTGTTGTATTGTGCATTTCATTGTATGGTATGGAGCATGGTGCATGGTCTGTTTTGTGTGATGTAGATGTCATTGTCTTCATGTTAGTATGATGTTATTTTGACATCAGTGCTGTGTCTATGTATTTTTTCTGTATTGCTGTATACTTTTTAAATGCCTGGCAGCAACTTAATTTCCCCTGGTGGGATAATAAATTTCACTTGACTTGAAACTTGACTAGACTATTTTACACAGATATAAAACACGCGCAAATGCAGAAGAGCTACAAAAAGGTATGAAGATATGAAGTGTCAACATGGCTTCCAAAAGATGATCTGGATGCTGTTTAGCCCACAGTAATCCTTACTTTGATCTGGCAGCCCACTTTTTCATAGGACTTGATGAGTCGGTTCTTGTGGTACATCATGATGCCAAAGTGGTCTTTGTTTTTGAGGTTGAAGCCAAAGGTGATTCTGACTCGCTCGTTCTGTTTGTGTGGGATCAGGAGAACAACGAACATGCCGGAAACAGCTAACATGAACATGCCAGAAACAGCTAAGATGAACATGCCAAACACAGCTAAAATGAACATGATGAGACTAGATACTGTGCAAATACATTTGCTTAAGGCTACACTCAAGCTGGTAATAGGACTCACAAATACTGTGCTATTATCATCAAAATAATCCACTTCCTGAATGCAATCGCAATTGTGCTACACAGGGGCTCTCATTTTTCACTAAAGGTAATAGCAGAAAAATTTGGATGAGGTAACTGATGAGTGAGATGATTAAAATTGACACACTCATTTGTCCAATAAAGGATCATGCATTCTCAACCATACCCATGTACAATTAGTGCTCTTCAGCGAGTAAACATTTCCCGTAGAAGACATTTAGAGCAAACAGAGTTACATTTTTAAAATATAAAACAGTCAGGGCAACTGGAGTGGTCCTAGGAAGGGGCAGTCATTTCTTCCAAGCCCTTGAAAGAGGATACGATAAACTGTGGCTTGTAGACATCATTTTCAATCATGGACAGGTTCTTTGCCACCAACTTGGTATGAACTTTCCTCTGTCTGAGAATGATCTGAATCCTTGGCTTCAGGTACAGAATACTTAGATAGGCCTGCAGGAAAAGAAGATCAAGTAAAACAAAGAGAATGACTAAGACTGATATACTGAAGGAAACACCTGTCTACTCTGAACACACTCACACACACACACACACCATTTGCAATTTGACCACAAAGTCTGTTGTACCACTCTTTTGGTTCTTGCAACATAGGCCAATCTCAAAACACCCTTTGATACATGACTGAGCCGAGGGAGAGGGCTGTGCTTGCATCATCTCAACCAGGCATTGAGTTACAACTATAACTACACGAGGGGCAGTAGGTTCTAGTGTTGCTGTTTGCCTGAGGACAGTAACCTTCATGGGCATCCTGAATGCAGCTGATTTCACCTATTAATCATTAGATGTTGGTCAAACAGAAAAGCTGGTTTCAGCGGATAATTGCTACTACCGGTATACATGTAGAGAAAAGCAGTTACAGGTTTTACAGTGGTGGAGGGCTGAGTATGCTTATGTGGTTATGGTCCAGCATACGGTCATATGGTCAAGTACATTGCTGCCTTAAAAGGATATTCTTTTTTGTTGTGGAGGATAAGTCATCAAAACACCACGCATAGTCTGTTTGTTGTGCAAATCTACAGCAATTTGGGTTTTTTTTCAGTTTATACAAGCCTAAAAAGTTAATCTGCTTTTCTGGGCACAGTTTACTTTCTCTATCTTAAAACAGCAACTGCTAAATTAATCGTTGGTAATCTACCTATAATTTGCTGAAATGTGAAAAATATACACTTGAGGTTTTGTGGGGTGGTTCCTATGGATTTAAATCTCAAGAGGTGAACAAAATGACAAATGTCCATCTGTACTCTGATTCCTTTGCATGACAGACTTTGGTAAAACGGTTTAGTGTGCTGCTCTTATTTTCTCTTGACCTGAGTCAGAGTATGGAAATGGCCCATACGCAGCCAGTATGGTAAATCCAAAGGCATGAAGCAGTGGTGTATACAGAAGAGCCACACAGACCAATGCAAGATTTACATCTGTTATGCAAACTCTTGTAGACAAATACATGTGGTATGACATCACTGCATGCATACATATGCACACACACACACACACACACACACACAGATATACACAGACACACACAGATACACACACACACACACACACAGATACACACAAACACACACTCCCTTCATCTTCTTCTACCTGTGCATCTCAGCCTGTAAAGTGTCATCCACACCTTCCTCAGACTGACCCACCCTCCCTGGGGGACCCACCCTGAGAGAGTAGTCCATCTCTGGACTGACCCACCCTGAGAGAGTAGTCCATCTCTGGAATAATCTGGTCAGTCCTACGGGGCCCTGAGTAGCTTTTCTTCCCCTTCTTCTCCATGTCTTCACTCTGAATCTCTGGCAGTCTGATGTCATGCTTGTCCGTGTCAAAGTCAAACTCAGGCTTCCCGTCTTGGTTCCTGTTTGTGACATCCAGAGACCAGGACATATTGAGACACAAGGCTATAAATAAACAACAAACATGCAAGACCAAGATATCTGAGGAGCCTTGTATGGTTTTGAATGTACCAGTAAGTTTATTCACCAGATCCTTGAGGAACAATTTGTAATGATCTGTGTAATTAAATGAGTTACATTTAAACTACTGTCTCTCTAGGGACTGTCTGGTTAGACCATTTGAGGTCATTTCAGATATGCAAAAGGACAGTGCTAACTGCCTTGCTTTTGGCTGGAGATCTTCCACAGTTTCCCATTTACATCATACAAGCCTATTTACATTATACAACAGAACACACAATGCGGGATGCATTGCTATGGTAACAGCTATACACCGTGCACACACAGTGCAAAGTTAAGTTAAGCTAAGTGCAAAGTTAGCTGACAGCAGTTGCATATGTGGCACATGCTGTACCCAGGATCTGTGGAGCTCCTCTAGTTTTTAACTTTAGCTGTTAGGTACAGCATGGTGCAGGCTAAAGGACACAACACAACATACAAAACAATGACTTAGATACTGATACTGACTGATAGTGACTTGAGACCCACGTCACACAATAGGCCTATATTTTTCATCACTACAAAGCATTTTGCAACAATTTCAGAAAGAAAAAATGATGTCATATTCATCAACACAAAGGATAAACAACAGAATGCAACTGTGCTACATGTGTGAATGTGAGAAACTCAGTCATTTGTCACAGTTAAAATGTGCAGTCTCCTATTACACCTAGAAATTACCACTTCATATCAACCTGTAACTGTAACTATCTCAAGACCTGCCAAGTCATGAGTGGGAAAATTACTCCAGACACAGTTATGCTTGCAGTTCAGTATCTACCAATGCAATGACTTGCTATACTTAGTTTAGGAATCACAGAATAGCATGCAATTCTGTGTTCAGAAAATGTACTTTAAGGCCCTGTTTACGCATATCTAGATATTTTTATAAACAAATATTTTTTTATCTGTTTATGTTTTTCATTGTGTTTACACCTATCCAGTGAAATCCAGAAAATACAGCGTTTTGAAAACTACACTTTGGAGGCCATTTTAAAAAATATCCGTTTGAGGTGGCTAAAACTTCATTAACGTGTAAACAAATAGATTTAAAAAATATCAGTTTATAAAATGGTCTAGATACGTGTAAACAGGGTCTTACAATCAGGTGCTTTATATGAGAATCAGAAAAGGAATACTGAGTTAGACCTTCGGATGTTCCATATGAGAATTTTGGTGCCCTTTTTCCCCGGGATGGAGTCAAGCTGCTCGTGGAGCTCCTCCTGAGTGGTGAGGAGTGAGTGTGTGAGGATGGCTTGGAGGCTGGCCTCAGAGTCTTCAGTCACTACTAACGCCTGTGGAAGGGTGGTTAAGGACACAGCATCCACAGTGGACTGACACACACACACAGACATGCACAAACAAAGAGCAATCGCCAGTCGATCCTCAGTTCCATCTTTCTTCACTTTCTTTCACAAATAACACACACACACACACACACACACACACACACACACACACACACACACACACACACACACACACAAACACACACACACAAACACACACACACACACACACACAAATGCACACAGAGAACTCATTCATTTAAAGGAGTAGTACACATAAATAGATAGATGGATAGAAAGATAGATAGATAGACAGACAGATAGAAAGATAGATAGACAGACAGACAGACAGATAGATAGATAGATAGATAGATAGATAGATAGATAGATAGATAGATAGATAGATAGATAGATAAACAGATAGATTGACAGACACATTCACACATAGAACCCAAAGGCAGTGCAAGTACACTACTGGTAGCCCCTGCACTGAATGTTGACAGGATATTAGTCTGCTGATTGAAGGGGGCAATTGGCACTACAACAGCCTGAGCCTTGATGGCCTGCAGGAAGCTCTGTGAGAGCATGCCCACGCTCTGGCACCCTCCGTTCTTGGTGAAGATGAGGGCATCACGGCCCAGGCGCATGGAGCCCGACTTGAAGCCATTGCCATAGACGCCAATGGGCTGGTGGCTGCCCTTGATGGAGCCCTTCTCAGTAAAGCCAAAACTATATGAAGGTGAATAGGGGAAAATAAAGGAGAAAAATCACTTGTTATTGATATATTTGATGAATACAGACTACACACAGCATTTATATGAAATGCATTCACAATACTGTCTAGCTTACAGCATGTTTCAGAAAAGCAGGAGACTGAAAACTCAGAAAAAACAGAAAAACCCAATCATACTACAAGACAAGACAATGGCCACAGATAGACATCGCCATGTCCCCAAATGCGCCCTCCATAAGGATACTGATGCCAAGAGCTCAGCTCAGAAATGATGTCCCAACCTGACAGTAACTAAGCACATTACTGGTGTGAGTGGTCTTTGTCATTCTTTTTCTCCTGCTTTGACATGCAATCATGATGTTGGGTTGGGAAAACTGCAGTACAATGCAACAGTGTTCTATGTTCAACATTTCTTTTCTTTAGACATGAGTGCATTAACAGCTGCCTGTAATGTTGCCTAATAAAAATAAGATGTCTCTATGTCTCATTATAAGCACTTTGAATGGCCTTCCTGTCAAAAAAGTGTGCTATACACATAAACGACTTGCTTACTTTCTTAGTCTAGACACAGACATGGTGCAACCCGTCCTGTACTATCTCTCTATCTCTGTTCAGTGTGTGAATGGGTAAACAGTCAAACACAAGTTTATTGTGGTCACCTGACTTTCCTCATACAGATTTTGTAACATGGGTACGTACTTCTTTTGGAATGTAGTTGGCTGGGTGGCTCATGGTTTCAAGACAACACAAGCCAAATGAAACCAAAGGAAGCCCGAGGTGTGTTAACTGTATTTTACGGCTGACAAAAACAGTTCTAAAATCAACCAGTCAAAACTCAGTCCATACCTGCCTATACAAAGCATGGAGCCAGGAAACATCTAATGAACTATTCAAATTTCGCATATCCTTCTACAGACTGCTTAAATAACAGTTAATTTATACAAGAAATCATAGGGAGGCAGTTTGATAAACAACCGCTGATTCCGCCCCTAGGATTGAGCCTAGTCTATCAGTCATATCCAAACTATACATTTTGATATCATAGTCTGGCTGGCCAGGCTAAGTATGGGGAGATCTGGAGGTAAAGAAATTAAGTCTTGCCTGGTATTCCTTTAAGTCTGATCTCATTCCTAAAGCCGTTGTTGTGACCTACCTTAGCATTTTGTGCAGTTTGCTAGGCGTCATCCCACTGCCATTATCTGTGAATGTCAAACACTGCTGGTCCTTCACTTGGGCTACATCTATCCAAATCTTTTTAGCAGTGACACCTGGGTCTGAGGCATTGTCTGTTTGAGAAGGTGAGAAAAAAGGGTTTGGTTTAGTGAATTTCATTTGTACCCTACAGCACAGGACACTAGACTACAACACTATAGCCAGAAGTAAAGTAGAGAAATAAAAGGACATAAAAGGCTGTAAAGAATAAAACAATTAAAATGGGAATTTTGTTTTTAAAAAAAAATGGGAAGACATGATCACGATGATCATTCAGGATGTAAATTAGACCTGGTTTACTAATTAATGACATGGAAGGATTTTTTTTTTATATAAAGTACAAAATGCTTTCAACTCAAATAATCGATCGAATAGTCTAAACGATCTAAACGTGGCCAAACTAACAGAGTAACAAAGTTCTCTAAAGAGCATATTCATCACATGATTCTTTAACTGCATTTTGGTTTCATTGAACCACAATCTGCGGATGTCCATGCTTGGTCTCTACAACACGCTGCAGCTGTATATCGCGGAAGGGCATGAAACCATGAAACCCAAACATTGAATGCTCCACCCTACACATCTGCACCAATACCAACGCAGAGTGAAGTCTTGTCTCTGATTGGTCTAGAAAATGAGGAAAAAGGTAGCATGGTGTGTATTGATACACAACGTTTTTTGATACAATGATAATTATTGGAGTCCAATTTGGTTTGCTATTGTTTCTGAGAAATGTTCTGACATTTCATGGCACTACTTTATGAGGTTATAATGAAAACTCTCCTGGAATGCCAGAATGCATTGTGCATTAATTGAGAGCGATAGCCTATTGGGGATTTAAAGATTTAAAGGATAAAAAGTAAACATTATAACTGATAATCGTGCGGTCACCGAAATATGACCATGACCTCTGACCTCCAAAACTTTTTTTGGTCCTTGAAAAGTGCAGTTCTATTCACCACTGTATCAGTCATACATTTCAGACGAGCCCTTGGTGGGCTACAGTTATAACGGCGGTCTGTGTGCACGACTGAGACAGCAGGTGGATTTGGCATTGAAAAGAAAGACCACCAAGGCAGGTTCATCTGCTTCAGTAAACACCACACGGAAGTACCCTAACAGAAATGACTACACGAAACTTTCGTTTTCTTACTGCCTCGACGTTAAAAAGCATAGGTCAGTCACCGGCAAGACAAAGCGCCAGAGGACAAGTCACGCTCACTCACTTATCTCACGTCCATACCTACTAGTTCTGCAACTGCACTGAAGGGCCATGTGTGACTTGTTGAGTTGCTGTTCAGGTAAGACGGACTCATCTGAAAGCACAGGATAGCAGCCAGTTACTTAATAATGTTTGAACATCTAGTTATGGAATTTCCTTGTCACAATGTAGAGAGTAAAGAATACTTACAGAACTGAGGCGAATCCCATGTTCGCTCAACCTCGCCATTTTGTATTATGCTCGTTGCGCAGTCCTCCACACGTCACCTTCAGTTTGTGGTCTGTGCTGGTTAAACAGAGCGCACATTTAGGACCTGAGCGACACCATCAGTTGCTTCCTCATCTTGCCTCCAGCCTGCCGCTGTCGGGCGCGTCGGGGCGTAGTTTGCATAGTCTCTTTCTCGGTATCATGACAACAGCGCAGCGAGATCAAGTTATAGCTATGTCTACTTCCTCCACTCCAGTGAGAGGATTATGGTGAATTGTATGTTTGTTTGGTTGGTTGGTTGTTTGCAGGCATGCATGCACGCTCGTGAGTAACGCCGTGTTGCCTACTGTGCAGCATACTGTAGCCTAATATCCGTAAAAACGAAACGAATTCACCAAAGAAGTACATAGGTGAACCGTTTCTAACCTATTGAGATTATATGTGTTTTGTAGTTTACAGCAACTGAAGGCGAGGTGCTTAATTAGAGCAAAAAGTGAAGGTAGTTCGGCTTTAACTAGTTTACTAGAGTCTGACTTCCTTATACTGTAGAGAGTCATTTTATCACTTCTGCTAATTACATTATACTTTCAGCTTGGAAATGTAGACATACCGCAAGCAAATTTAAATTTGCACTGCAGGTCCGTCCAGAACAGGTCCGTCTTCTATTTAAACAACAGTTTTTTTGTCAGACACTTACGTTTAGTTGTTAAAAACGAATACAAGAATGTTAAATAAAATTTGTTGTCAGTGACTGAAAATGCCTCATAAACAGCCTTGTTCATTTGTGTGATATATTTTGCCTTTTTGTGACTGTATAGAAGTCACAGCAGTGCAGTGCATATTCTCCGGTAAAGGATGTTTTCGACTTACTGTAATAGAGTAATTACACCATATGACATCAAAGCCTACTACTTTCAGTTCCTCAGTATTGCATTTCGCTACAGTACTGCACCAGGGATCTCTCCAAAGGCTTAGGTTTTCATCAGCAAATTCTTGAGTGACCAATCGGCGAAAAGAGGGCTCTGGCATGCTCTAAAGTTATCAAGTTCACAGAAAGTATCTGTCCTGCAGGAAGGAAACGTACGCCACTTGAGGGGTCCCAGACTCTTTGCACAAAGTAAAACAGTGAACATTTTTGGTATACCAGGCAAATATATGTTGGCATTTATTCAGTCAAATTTGGACACAGACCTTCAACATGCATACTGTAGCTTAACAGGTGGTTTCAGTAACATGATCTTCATCGAGGTCCTTCAACTAAACAGAGTTTTTGAATTGAAGTGCTCTGTGGCACCATCGAACGCCAAAGGACACAGTTTTCAATGACAATCAATCAAATTTCACTGTTCAATAAATATGGGCAATATGCACAAAAAGGTCATTATCACCTTGGAAAAAAAAGTTGTGCACACATAACCAAAACTTAAAATGTTCATTGAGGTCTATATTTTTTATGGTATGTTACACCTTCTGACTACCCTAGAACTCTAGATGCACCATTGCGGTAGCAAATAGTTTTGCTCAGTGGGTACGTCTAACATGGCACCATTGGGGCCTTAGTAGGTCTGCCTCTGCCCAAGGATTGAGCCCGGTCCGTCGGTCGTGGTCAGACTATAGATTTTGATGCTACAGTCTGGCTTGTCAGGCTATTTTCTGACGGATTTGTACAGATAATTTCATTTCTTACATCATCTATGAGTGGTGAGCCAATACAGAAACGTTGTTTTTAGAACGCCTTTTACACTACTTCAACATCAGAAAGTATGCAAACGTATCCACAATTCACGTTACTGCACAATTCACTTTACTATTGCGTCGCAAAACCAACACAAAACAGTCGAAATTCTACAACCACGTGTTGCAAGTGATGTGTATCAGTTTCACTTCGAGTATCAGAGAAATGAAATCCAGGTCAGAAATCGCAATCATGAGTGAGCGTTTTCCCATGATTATTATCATATCATATCATAGTAATCATATTCATCATATCATATTAATTATAACGCAATTATAATTAATCAATCATAAGCTTTTTGAATGACAAGCAAATGGCCAGTGCCTATGCAGAGGTGTTTGGAATTTTAAGTGCAGGTGTGCAGCAAAACGATCATCCCATTTGTTTAATTTATCAGGCCTGCAATAACAACCCACAAAGAATTCACAAGCTCACCAAATGCAAACGCAAATGGTTAGTTTGTGTCTCAGTGCAGATGATGTGAAGTACTCCATGTATTCCATTCAGAGTTTCTGTATTATTGTGTTTGCACTACGTCTTTTTTATACAGTTTCTGACTACGATAGCCAGTTGCCAATGCAAGTTGTTGATAACGTCATTTTGAGCGCAGATTCAAGATCAAAATTCAAGATTATTTTTGATGTCATTCTATAACATATTTCAAGGAGTGCAGTGTACAGCGAAATTACGTCGCATAAGGCCACCATAAAATCAAACAGAAAAACACCATCAACAGCTAGGAAGATGCAGTTAATAGATAAATAAATTATATATGGTGTAGTAAAGTTATGATATATAATAACTTAGCTGGTAATTACAAATATGAGAGATGTACAAATAACACATGTATATACACATTTCCCACCAGTATTTATATATTTGCATATACACACATCCATACATACTCCCATACACATATACACACACTCATGTATACAAACACCCATACAAATATTCCACATTGTCTCTCTTTACAGTGTGGTGCTGTTCAACGGTCTAATTGCAGCTGGAAAAAAACTTGCAAAACCTCACAGACCTTCACCTTAGGCTGTGATACTGCCTGCTTGAGGGCAGGAGAGAGAGCAAGCTGTGGCAGGGGTGTGTTGATGATTTTGTTTGCTATTGTAAGGCAACGTTGTTTGGCCAGATTCTCAACAGACGGCAGCGTTACCCCAATAGTCCTCTCAGCTGACCTCACCACCCTCCTCAGGGCCCTGCTGCTGCTCTCATGCCAGAGGAAGATGTTGCTTGTTAGCACACTCTCAGTGGTTCCCCTGTAGAAGGTGGTTAGGACTGTTGGGTTGAAGTGGGCCTTTTTCTATCTTCATAAGAAGTGCAGGTGCCGGTTGGCTCTTTTGATGAGGGAGGAGGTATACAGGGACCATACATACATATGAACCCAAAGAAACCTCATGTGATCCACAGTCTCCACCACAGCGCTGTTACTGTAATGTGGAGCACCACAGTGTGCACGGGCCGATTCCTCCTGAAGTCGATCACCAACTCTTTGAGCACACGATTTAGCAAAATGTGTGCACGATTTAGTAAATTGAGTGCACAGGTAAGTAAAATATGTGTGTCTGCTTTCTTGATGCCCAAACATCTTGCAAAGACACCTCCAGGGCTCCGTACTATTCTTTGGTTTGCATACAAATCCACATGTATTGGTAAGAATTTAATTTATGCAGTTGTGGCTAAAAAACAGTGACTGAGGGGGCTCCTTAGGTAAAAACTCACAGGCTTGCCTGGTGTGCCTTTAAGCAAAGATATGAGCAAACAAAAGACATAACAATATGATATCAGAAACACAAAGGTCAGGGGAAACCGGTTTAATCTTTAACAAATGTCACTAAGATGCTGGTAGATCAGGTAAGAGAGCACACCATGGACCAAAATCACTTGTTCAGGGCTCCGTTTCTTTAAAGTGAAGTCTCTGGGCACTTATATGTTCTCTAAGATTGACCCTTAATTGTTTGGCTTCTCTGTGTGTTTCCCACAGCATACCCTCAGCAAGCATGCATGTCTCTTAAGAAGCTGTTCAAGAGAACAGTCCATATGAACAGTGCTGAAATATCCATACATTTGGTACATTCTTAAAGCCTTAAAATATCACTTCTGTGGAATTACAGATATACCATTGGAATTTCATCATAGTTCAATCATCATCAATCATAATTAAACAAAAAAATGGTAATATGCAAAAAAGCTCCTTCTTGTGTTTGGGACCTGAGCTAGTCCACAGAATAGAAGCACTGCTCATAAAGATGATTTGTAATATTAAGTAGTCCAAAATGTAAATTTCTGTAGACCTACTTGTCTTTGGATTTCTTAACTGAGCTTCTCTCTTTACAACCTCCTGAACATCCATTAAAATATGGAAGAAAAACAGGTGCAAGTGGGCTCAAAGTCACATTTTTAATAAAATAATTGCGTCACAGTTATTTGGTCGGATCCAGAAATGTCGGTTGGCCTTTTATGGTACAATCAGAGACTGTCATAACATAAAAATGCATCATAACGTCTTTCACTGTCACTATAAGCTTCAAGCAAAATACAAGGATTTATAATTCCAACATCATCAGCCAGTACTCTCTCTCACACACACATCATCAACTTCATCATTGCAATCTCTCTCTCTCTCTTTCTCTCCTACTCTTTCTGTCCTCTCTCACTTTTTGGTAGCATAGAATAATCCCCAGCGTTGGTCCCCTAATTCACAGCGTTGCAGTTTTTCTGTCCAGCCATTCACAATTGCATCATAGTCCTCTTGAGAGAATTCCTGTAGACAGTGACAAACGCACATACACATTCACACACAAACAAAACATCATAATCCTATACTGACATCAGTCCATTTTAAGACATTCCCCTTACTGTAATCCATTACAGCAGACTACAACAGGACACAAATTCTGAATCTACTGATTCAGTTGTAGCTCAGATGATGACAAAATATAGTGCATTTTTGTTGCCGTGTTAATGACTGAAGGACAGCACATCTGTTTTGCATTTTGCGTCAGGCAAAACCAACATCTTTACATATTTTCTGTTTTATGCATCTGCCATTTCAGCACACTGTTGAAAATAATAATAATGCCCCCTACTAGCTTGCTAAAACAAGTAACCTGGTTAACTCAACAGACTGAAACATTAGTCAATAAGTTACATCAAATAAAGTCAACTGTCTTTATTTGATGTAACTAATTAAATAAAGTTACATTTTGAACTGTAAGTTACACTTAGAAATGTAAGGCAACCAGGCTACTTTTTTTTTTAATTTATAGGGGCATTATTTTTTTACACTGCATAATAAAGATGACTCATCCTTTTATTCCAAAATCACCTAAAATAGTTATCTAAAATGTCCACTATTATGTAAGTGGATGTAGTGCGGTGTTTTGTCTGTGCCGTTTACCATGGTGTTGGACAGGTCACTAAGAATGTTTCAGAATCCAGTATCTTGTATCCATTCTCACCTGGATGAAATCTTCTTGAGAGACCTTTGCTTTCTCCAGCTCATTCTTGATCACCTGGATGAACTGCTCCGTTCGGTCCTCTGCACACACATTGGTAAAGCCTGCCTCCTCCAGGAGCTGACATGTAAATACACACACACACACACACACACACACACACACGATTAATTATTACTTCGTCATAACACTTCAAGTAGGCTTTTATGCTGAAAATCCACAAGAATATGAAAAGGATGATAGTGTAAAGATTCATTAAGCAATGCTGTTGAGCCACTATAAAGGTCAACCTCATGTCAGTTATTAGTTAAGATACATAATGGCTATCCACACACACACACACATACAAACACAACACACACCTGGCCATATCTCTTAGGCGTATAAAGGATGTAGCCTCTCTGTTTGACATAGTCTTCAAACTGGGGAGTCCAAGGCTTCTCCCCACAGCAGTAGTCACTGATCAACACCTTGCCTCCTGGTTTCACCCACGACTGCAGAAAAGCACCAAGGCACATTAAAAGTGTCATAGTTTACCACACCAGGAGAGTGGAGGTACACAGTATGTAGTAAAATACTCAGAGAGCTGTTTTGAGCCCAGTCCTAGACTAAATGCTTTTCCATTGAAACACATGGACTAGGCTTAATCCATGGATGGGGAATTGGACTAGGCTTAATCCATGGATAGACGCTTGGACTGTTGACTGTTTTTTTTTTAAATCAAAAGCATGTGTGCAAGCTCAGTAAAACAAGGGCTTTGTCTTGGATAATGAGCCTGCTATATAGCCAAACATTACAACACACATTTGTACATTTACACATTAGCAGATGCTTTTATCCAAAGCAACTTACTACTACCACGCTAGCTAGGTTGCCTAACCACTATCCTACCACTGTGTCACTATACTACCAGCACCCCTTATACATTCTTTCAATTTAGATGAAAAAAATCTCACAGTGACAAGCCCCAGGCTCTGGACAAGTCTGTACAATGCAGTACCACAGCTGAGTGACATTCTGAAAACATTTTTATGATGCTTCAGCAAGCCTGCTTACTACAGAGTTTAGATTTACCCCTATTTCCTGTCTTAGGTCCTGCTGGACCAGACTCTTTCAAAGAGTGAAAAGAGTCTGGATGCTCTTAACAGGCATGTGTTTACTGTGCAGTGGGTGGGCACTTTCAAGCTACTTTAAACTAATTGGTTCTGCATTAAATTTCTGTTTGCTGATTGGTTGCTACATAATCTAGTTGGGGAAACCAAAGTACCCTGACATGGTACTTTCGTGAAATACAATACTGAGGTTCTACAGTGGCACTAAACTGGCAACCTCAATCAATCTTTTAACAGTTTCCATATGTTGTATTTGTATACCGCACATAAACTATAAATTAGCATATGGTGGATTGATGGATTGCGTGTTTTTCGTTGTAGAGAGATATTGGGGTTATTCTAAACCACTACATAAGCTACATGCTATGTAGTCATTTTCAAAAATACTTACATGGAAATGTTTGAAGAGCTCAAGTTTGTCACTGATGTGCAAAATGGTGTCTCGGCTGTACACCACATCGAAAGTGCCCTCAGGGAATGTCCTTTTGGTTGCATCGGCCACTTCAAATTGCACCTGTCAAGACAGAATATTCTGGATATACAAGCTATGATGACCATGTGTTTAACATGTGAGGCATTACACAAAGTGCCTAGGCAACATACCAGAGACAGGTTCTCTTTGACTGCTCTCTCACAGGCGATCTCCACCATGTTTGCAGAAAGATCCATTCCCAACACTTCCACACCAAAGTTCTATCAATTTACACGCACACATAAGACTCAGTCAGATTACAAACAAGTAATAGCAATATTTGCCATAGGAAACTAGACCAGTATTTGTAAAAAGATTGAAAGTCTTTTAAAGGCTGATCTCTTCTACCTTTGCCATGTAGAAGTCACCTCCTCCAATGCCACAGCCAACATCAAGAACTTTTTGGCCACGTTTGAGATCCAAAAGGTCAACAAACTCCTGTTGGGATTTCAGACAAGGTGAGGAGGAATATCAACATGTGTAACAACAGCTGCCTCGATCAATATCGCTACATATTATATTTAAATCACAATAAAAATGTATGGCTGGTTTTATTGTTTGAATGTTGTCATTGACATTTTTTACATTCTGTCTTGTCAATAAAAGATTCTTAGAAAAAAAGACAAGGTTGGTAAGGTAAATTGATGTGCAAGCCAGAAGCCACACTTGTTTTCAAGACATACATCACTTCTGGCTTATAGCAGTCGCAGAAGGTTTGTTGTGGAACATAATTTCAGTGTGAGCTCATGCTCTACAATATGCATGGATCACATAAATGAGGAAGTCTAAAAAATGTCTTTGTCAGTATCCGCATGGTGTACTCTCCATAGAGCCCTAACTGACATCATTCATGACGCATGGAGCTACAGTGGGTAGCATCTCATGGTGAGGTTGCTGAAATGTCATCTAGTGGTGAGGCTGCTGAACTGTCATCTCATGGTGAGGCTGCTGAATTGTCATCCCATGGTGAGGTTGTTGAAATGTCATCTTGTGATGAGGTTGCTGAAATGTCATCTAGTGGTGAAGCTGCTGAATTGCAACTAAATGAAGCACCATCATTAGTTCTGGCAGGCCAGAATCAAGCCCACGCCTCTGTCAGCTGATCTCAATTAGCTGATTGCTCGGGTGATTCCCTGCTATGCTTTACTATTCACTAACTGAGCCTCGGGTGCCCTACCATGCCTTTCCATTCTTTTCCCCTGCCAGCCAAATTGCAACCCACCTCTTCCCTCCACTCCTCCTTTTTGTACTGTGTCTGGCTTATCAATGTCATGTGATTGTCACTGATGCCTGCTCTGTCCTGTAACACGTTGGGGGGGGGGGGTTCTGTCATTGCCACAGGCTTTCCAGGTATGCACATGGAAGTGCAGCGAGTTCCCCAGAACAGAGCCATACTGCCAAAGATAAATGATTGTTTTCATGGTCTCTTATTCTTTGACTAAACAAGTCCTGACAGAATTGAATATCACTCCCTTTCCAAGTGTGTGGAAAACATACTGCAGGCGTCAAGTGGCATAACAATGTGAGAGGCTCTCTCTCTCTCTCTGGGGTTGTTTTGGCTGTACTAGTCTTGGCCTACAGTAGTGGGTGCTGTGTGTGAGTGAAGCACCTGTTCCTTATGGGCTCATGCCAAGCTAATGAAAACACAGATCACATTTATAAGGTAACATTTTATCTAGATGGTCCTAGACAGAACCAGTGCTCTGTAGATGATCTACACATACACATCACACATTATAATAAACTGTTCGTAGAAACTGTTCGTAGGGATTGGGTTCAGTTTAGGTGATGGTCAGTAATTGTTCAACAACAACTTTACATTCTGGACTTTTTTAACTGATAATTTGTAAAATGTCTGCAGGTGCACCATCCAGATAGTGTTAGAGTGTTAAATTTGCTAATTTTAAAGACAGATTTTTAACAGCAGTTTATAGAGTTGAGTTGATAGTTGATAGAATTGACAATATTTTGTTAGTAGTGATTCCATTACAAAATCTAGATGCCAATCTCTCACATCTATACGCAAAACACCATAGCAACCTCAACTCAACTCAACCATTAATATATTTTTGTACTGTACATCACTTTGGATAAAAATGTAAACATAAACATCAGCACACATCATAAACAAACAGCACAGATCAGCTGTTGCAAAAGCTATTAGCACAGATCAGCTGTTGCAATACCATTTTGTCTCGAGCCAAACCTCACCTTGGTGGTGCTGGGCCCACCTGTGCTGACGTAGCCGGCCCCGAACATCTTCTCATAGCGCAGGATGCCGCGGCGCGTGTACTGCTGGTTATCCAGGAACTCCTGGAAGGTACTGAAGCCCCCTTGCTGGGTGCCTTTACGCAGAACCTTCTGCATCAGCCAGCATACCTGGTTCTTGTTTTTCTTCATCTGGGACAGGGGAGAGAGAGAGAGAGAGAAAGAGTTAGAGAGAGAGAAGGAAAGCGAGAGAAATTTTTTTTTTTTTAATCAAAAGTATGCTGAAGGGGTGTATTCCATTCTGAGAACAATAAGAAAGGTTCTATGAATACTACAAGCAGCCCGTGCTTACTGCAGTGTCACCTAATGCATAGAACAGGACATAGAACGGCCAACAATTACCTAGATATTATTGCTAAAATATAAAAATTAAATTGTGAAAATCTCTATGCCATAGGACAAAAAGCCTTCCCTAACCCCCTTCACTTTAAGCTGTGATTGGGCAATGGAGCTGAATAGCGTTTACCTTGATGTAGGTCTGTACTGTTTTTGTCAGGACAATGTCAAAGCCACAGGCCTCTTTGTCACTTTGCCACTTTGCTGATGTCATCAGATGGTTGTAGTGGGCTGGGGTGCGGTAGTGTGTGGGGTTAAAATCTCTTTTACAGTCCCCTGAGGAAGTCAAAGAACCATTGTCACACACCTTCTAGAGCCATCTCACATAACAACAACAGAGTTTCAGCACATTACAAAACAATGAAATATTCTCAGAGTAATGTGTGTCTTCTCACAATGGAGTGAAATCTTGCTGAGTTTAATCTGCGTTGAATTTACTTGATTATGTGGCAAACCGCTTCGACAGAGGGGAAAGCCTGTGTGTCTGTGTGTGCCTGTCTGTGTGTCTGTGTGTGCCTGTCTGTGTGTCTGTGTGTGCCTGTCGGTGTGTTTGTGTGTGTGTGTGTGTGTGTCTGTGTGTGTGTTAGAGGGGTGCAAATGGCCTATCTGAGGTGTCACCTGACTGGTGGAAGCAGGACTCTCTGAAGAATAGGTGGCCGCCAGGTCGGAGCCAGCCCAGCATCTTCTGTGCCAGCTCCTTCAGTTCCCCATCACTCAGGTACATCAGCAGCCAGTTGGAGAAGATCAGGTCGAAACTGACAAGAGAGTAAATGTGGTCTGTAGGCATATATCTCATACAGCAGATAGATGCAAATTAAAACTACATAGCTTTCTTTAAAAACACATTATCAAGTATAAAAAACTTAAATAAACTAAAATTTAAAAAAAAGTTTACATTTACATTTACATTTATGCATTTAGCAGACGCTTTTATCCAAAGCGACTTACACCTCATCAACTATCAATTGTTCAGGGCCAGTCTCCCCTAGAGCAAGGGTTAAGTGCCTTGCTCAAGGGCACAACGGTGGCAGCCGGGATTCGAACCCACAACTTTTCAGGCTACTTACACGCTAGCCAAGTTTACCTATTTCCCATTCCATATTTCCCACTATTGAACTTTTCCAATCAGGTCATTCCTGAAGTGACTACTGCATAGTGTATATTAAATAAATGATGTATCTACAGGATCATGTCTTCATACCTGTTCAGTGGGAAGTTCAGTTGAGTGACGTCCGCCTGGAGGAAGTCGGCGTTACCAAGGTGACCATTGTCTTCCTTGTTCTTTTCCACAAACTTCTTCATGAAGTCCACCGCTGTCACATGATGGGCCTTACCAATGATGTGACAGGTATATCGTCTAGAGGGGATGAAAGGTGAATTACACCGTGAGTTCTTTAAAAAGGGTTCATAATATTGACGTTTCATAAAAAAACAGCATTCGTCAAACCTTCCTCAGTCCTCTTACATGCAAGTGTATGCACGTTCTAATTATTAACAAGTGAAATAATTCTGAAATTATGTGATCAGAACCTTTCTCTGTGCTCACCTGTTCCTTTGTGCAACCTTATCCTCATCATAAATCTACGATTGCTCATCACATCAATAATATTACTCAATAATTTTATGATTGAAGATTCAAAAAGGGGAAAGACCACACATGAAGCGTAAATACAAGCATGACTCAGCACAGATGTGTCTGATGAAAGGATTGTGACTGATGTGTTGCTGCTTTGTTAATTCCACAAGTCATTTTTAGAAATTAATGTACTATAATGTGGTGGGTGTGATATATGCAAGGTTGGTGAATTTGCAAGATACTAAAAATTCAAATTCATGTCGCACATAGAGTAGCCTATTAAAACAACATGGTTGTATACACTTAACAAGTGAATTAACACTAATATAAAAAGTAGCTAATTCAAAATATAGGCTATATCATATATGGACTACAGAACTTAAGTGAACATTAGTGTATTTTGATTAGCTAGTCCCACAGGGCTTAAGGTTTAACATTCCATTATTCAATTCCATTCCATATTCCATTATCATAATTTAGGGGAGGTTATTTGGGAACAAAACAGAACATTGAAGCATTGCCTTTGTTTTTATCGTTGCAGTGGTCTACAGGATGAGGATCAGTACAGCAATGTAGTTGCACTATCCTAAGTAGTAATTAGACTGACCCAATGCCTGCTCCCAGCTCCAGGACATCTTTGTTGACCACACTGGGCAAGAGTGAGAGGATCTCCGGGAGCTCTAGCTCAGTTAGCTCCTGGGCATTGGAGTCCAGCATCATCTCCTCTACTGTGGCTTCCTGGGAATGTTCCTTCCAGAACTCAGTCATGGTCTGACGCTCAGCTACAGAGAGACAGAGGGAGAGAGAGAGACAGAGGGAGAGAGGAAGAAAGAAAGAGGAAAGAAAGAAAGAAAGAAAGAAAGAGGAGGTAGAGAGACAGAGGGAGAGAGAGAGAGAGATGAAGGACAGACAGAAAGAAAAAAGAAAGAAAGAAAGAGGGGGGAATAGAGACAGAGGGAGAGAAAGAGGAAGAAAGACAGAAAGAAATAAAGAGAGAGAGAGACAGAGAGAGAAGAAAAGTAGAAAGTTCTAATAAGTTCTACACTTGATCTTGTTTAAGCCTTGAGTACCACAGTGCTTGTTTCCAAGTATGGCATCTGTCTCTCTGCTGACATCTGGCACTTCCTCAAAGACATACTGTCAAACTTATGATGGAATCACTGACTTCTGAATAAAAATCAACACATTCAAGAAGTATTGGCACCATTGCGTCCCTCTCCCCAAACTTTTGGTCATACAGAAGAGACTTCTGTAAGTAATACAAGTGTAGAGGTTGCATAACATTTCTACAGAACTGCACGTCCTCTGAGGTTTGTGTTGCGCCCCTAGCGAACAAATTCGTTCATTCGTTCATAAATGAACCATACCTCCTCTCTAATAAAATGAGTTTAACGATTAGTCTTACCTGTTTCCATGTTGATGATGCAATGCACTCTTATATTGATAAATATAAAAAATAATAAAAAAAAATGTCTCAGAACGTTATTAAAAAGTTTTTTGGGGGGTGAAAAAAATAGCACTACTCTACTGTGCACCTTTCGTCACAAGCACGTCACAGCAACCTCGATAATACCTACAAGTTCAATATTGGAGCCGTTGATCTACACTGACAATATTGGCTCAGACTCGCTCTTAAATAACGTATAGCTGTATGCTCAGAGTCCATTAGGGCGGTATGTCACGATAACCTTAACTGACCATTCCAATGCGCCGGCTCTGAGGGGTGGGGAAAACTGATGGTTTAACATGAGTAATCGTATAACAAAAGGGAGACCGAATGATGTCAGGTTTCGCGCTGGCAGGGGTTTTCACCCGTATTTCTTACCCTGTGAGTTGGCGGTGCTGCCTGATAAGAGTGCCGTGAAGCATTTAGGATGGGAGGTCCGTTCCAGGCAGCAAATCAGTCACCTCATCGGTCAGTGCAGAGGTGTGACTGGAGAGGTGGCACGAACCATCTTGAACAGCTCCATTTAAATAATGATGCAATATGCAGTACAGTCAGTCTTCTCAGTCTCCGTTACGTCATCAATTTAGCGATGAGCAGATAATTTCAATTAGTGTTCGCCTCGGATGTGCTGACGTATCCAAACACTATTGTAGTGCCTTGGCAGGATTGCGCAACATTGCCTCATGCAGTAGGGGGCCTGCTGTTAGACCACATGACATTCTGAAGTGAAAAGCTCGAAGCTTTGAATGGTTGTCGACCAGGGTCTGCTATTCTTTCAAATCTGCCATCAGACATGTAAATGTAGATCATATCGATCTTGGACAGATATAAAAAATACTGTAACTGCAAAGTAGTTATTGTTATTATAATAAAATACTTTAACTGTAAAGGAGTTTTTGTTATTATAATAAAATACTTGACTGTAAAGGAGTTTTTGTTATTATAATATACTGTAACTGTAAAGGAGTTGTTATTATAATAAAATACTGTAACTGTAAAGGAGTTGTTATTATTATAATAATGCATAATTTTGGTTGCATAATTTTCATTGTGTTGTATTATTACATTATTGTACTTTGTATTGAATTATTTCATTACATTCTTGTACTTTGTATTGTATTATGTTGTTATATTGTTGTACTTTGACCTGCTAGTGTGCATCAAACAACAACACGAATCACAGACATTGCTCAATCTGATTGTGTTCTTGGTTGGAATGAGTGGCCTTAGATCAGTGACCTTGATGCGATTCCAACTGTGTCAATGTGTAACTTGTGTGTTACTGATAGTTCCACTTTTTGACTGTAGCCGAGCTCCAATTCAAAACTGTCAAAGTTCAGTGGGCTATGGGGCTGGAAATACTCATCATGAGGTGATACTGGCCAGAGTCCTTGCGCTTTGGCTCTGTGTAAAACCTTTGGCCAACCACAACACAAAGGTCTGGAAAAGCAAACAAGTGGCTAATGATTGATTGTGGACATAATTTTATTATTTATTTATTTACATATTTGTTTTGCAAATGTGACTAAAAGATATCAAGCATAAAAGTTAATATGTGTATGTTACTATTTCAAACTAATCATATGAAAAGCTAGATACAAAAGGAATAACATTTAGAAGGTTTCATGTAACTATTTAGTGAAATGTGATTACAAAGGCACACCATGTTATTACTATAAAGTAGCTTTCAGGTGTAATGCCTATTATAATGCAGCATTTTGTGCATAGTATGTAGTTCTTCCCATAGCCACAAGATGGCAGCAGCACAAACAGTAATACCTAACAACAGAATTCATCATTCTTTGCAGTGGTTGATAAAATTCCATCCATTTTCTTTGTGATGGATCCATCACAAAGAAAAAATATGTACTATAGTTATGGTTGAAAATTGTTGTCACCTTTGACCTGCACACAAATTACAAACACATACACACATAGACAGAAACACATAGATAACCACAAGGGAAGAGGGCTTGAGGGGGTCACACACACACAAACACACACACACACACACACACACACACACACACACACACACACACACACACACACACACACACACACCCTTCTGACCTTGGCTGCTGGGTTGGTTATGAAATGCCTGATTTTTATTACTGCTGTTTATAACAGCTGTTTCAGGGCTCTGATTTAAGCCCCTGAACTTCCATACCTCTGCAGAAAAACTGAGGAAATTGAGATGTGTGTTTGTGTGTGTGTGAGTGTGTGCATGTTTGTGTGTGTGTTTTGTATGTTTGCGTGTGTGTGTGTGTGTATGTGTGTGTTTGCATGTGTATGTGTGTGTGTGTGTGTTTCAGACCTAAGGGAAGGAGGTTTGTATTGCATTGGGGTCGGGTGAGAGTAATGGCTAAGAGATCTTGTAAAAGCACCAGGGAGGTCTGTTTTATTGAATTAATATAATTATATAATCGCTCCACAATTGCTCTATTATACCTTCTCTGACACGTTACTGTAAAACATAGTCAATGGTCAGCAGGAATCTGCAAAATCAAGATGAGACTAATCAGGTAAATCAGGTACACACACAACACACACAACGCACAAGCACACACACACACACACACATAGAAACAGAAATACATAGAAACAGAAATACGCTCTCACGTGCACATAAACAGAGAGAGAGGGAGCATCTCTCTCTCTCTCTCTCACACAACACACACAACACACACACATACACACACACACACACACATACACAAAGATAGAGATAGAAAGAGCACATAATGTCTCTGAGTGCTTGGCGAAATGGATCCACTGGGATCCATCACTCCCTCTTTTGGTTCGTTATGTCTTGACATTTTCCTTGGACCAGTACACCCAGTAAATTGCCTTTGCTAATTACTTCTTCCAGTAGTACTGAAGAAGACTTTACAAAACCCTTCTGTCTACATCCCTCCTGAACTACAAAATTACAGGAGCTTATAGCTTACAGGAGGTTATAGAGGCAACATTACAGGAACGTGTTCTTCAGTAGTTTAGATGAACACATTACAGGAACGTGTTCCTCAGTAGTTTAGATGAACACATTACAGGAACGTGTTCCTCAGTAGTTTAGATGAACACATTACAGGAACGTGTTCTTCAGTAGTTTAGATGAACACATTACAGGAACGTGTTCCTCAGTAGTTTAGATGAACACATTACAGGAACGTGTTCCTCAGTAGTTTAGATGAACACATTACAGGAACGTGTTCTTCAGTAGTTTAGATGAACACATTACAGGAACGTGTTCCTCAGTAGTTTAGATGAACACATTACAGGAACGTGTTCCTCAGTAGTTTAGATGAACACATTACAGGAACGTGTTCCTCAGTAGTTTAGATGAACACATTACAGGAACGTGTTCCTCAGTAGTTTAGATGAACACAAATGGATGTAAAATGGATGTGAATTTACAGATCCGATTGCGATGCATGTAGTTGCAATGGCATAAAAACAATTATGTTGACGATCTTGTCACTGTGCAATGCTTGGCTCAGAGATTATTGGGCCTTGACTACCATTTGACTGTAATGAGATGTGTGCCTTTGTTAGGCAAATATAATTCATTTACTGTTTATTTCAGCGTAGTGTTAGTCTGCTACCTTAGGGATCCAAGAACAACAGCAGGTTTGCCACTTATGAGTATGTGTAGGGGCAGAGTGACGATGTGTTTGTGTGTGTGCGTTTCTGTGTGTGTGTTTGTGTGTGTGTGTGTGTGTGTGTGTGTGAGAGAGAGAGAGAGAGAGAGAGAGAGAGCTTTTAATGATTTTTTTCATGTCAACTGCTCCCCCAAGACTTCACGGTTACAGATTCTTGAACCAAGCCACCATTCTCAGGTAGTTCTCCTTCTCTACCCCCACCCCCTACTCTCTCTCTCTCTCTCTCTCTCTCTCTTTCTCTTTCTTTCATTCTCATTACAGATGGCCAAGCAACCCTCTCATTTCCATTAAGTCTTCAAGGCAATCAGAATAAAAGACATTCAGCCCCACTTACCATTTGATGACCTCCTCTGTTACAGTCACTCAGCCTCTCCCCCCTCAAACTCCTCTAATAGAATTTACTGTGCCCTGGTTACTCACCATAAACACTATCAAACTCCGGCCTCGAAATACTTACCCCCACCCCCTCTCTTTCCCTGCAACGAGCGTTGGCTCTTTCAAGTCACTAATACAGTCTGCACAGGCATTAATGGAACTTGCAAGGAGTTAATGGACAAAGTCTTTCTCATTAGGTGGCGGAGATTTCTCATTAGCAGTTCTCTCAGTGGTCCTCCTCCAGACTTCTCCTCCAGATCCACGTCGCTGGATGGATCCCCTCTGAGCCCCCCGCCCTCTAATGGATGGCTCACACTCTGGCTAAAAGTGCCTTTGATGTCCTCCACAAAGCCATGTTTACTTGACTTAATGGGTCACATCCTTCAGTAGGATATTTATAGAACCGAGAGGCCTTGAAGGAGCCCTGACTTTGGGCTTGTTGGTGTATAAGAGGGCAGTGAAGAGAAACCTCTTCTGGGAAAGCAGCTTCAGTCATGAGATTGCGAGGATGCATGTCGATGGATGATGAATTGAAAAAGGACAGAAACAAAGGAGATTTATTTCTATGGGTGTGTGATTTTTGCTGTTGTTGCTGATGTTGTTGCATCTGCGGTTCATTCACTTAAGGCTTGGCTAGAATCTTCTTGGCAAACGCCGTCTCTTTGTTGATGTAGATGTAGATGCATTTGGATTGCTGTTACACAGACACACACACACATACACACACACACACACACACACACACACACACCCACACACACACTCGCATCTATTTAAATGAGAAGAAATACACACACAATGGAATGCCAAAGTAACACTCTGCACATCAGTCTGCTTATACATCTCTCTCGCACTTTTCTCTTTCTCAATCTCTCTCAAACTGTGTGTGTGTGTACATGTGTTTATGGGTTTTTCTGTGTGTGTGTGTGTGTGTGTGTGTGTGCATCTTTCTGTGCGTGTGCGCAAATTTGTGTATGAAGACAGCAATCAATCATAGGCTTTCAAAGTATGCAGCCTCACAGTAGCATCTGTTCATTACCGTAAAGTGGTTGTGAGCTCTGAGAGGGTGAAGCACAGGTATCTCCACACCTCCATATTCCATCTCCATTTGTCTTGTCTGGTTTGGTCTCTCTCTTCCTCTCTCATCTTTACTTCTTAACTACAACCAAAAGGACTGGCTGGCTGAGCTGGCATGTGTGTAAATGGATGGAATGCATCTATATGGCTCTTTTCTACTCCTACGAGTACTCAGAGCACTTCACAGAGTATGCCACACATTCACCCATTCACACACCGGTGGCGGAGGCTGCCATGCCAGGTGTCAACCTGCCACCGGGAGCAATTTGGGGTTCAGTGTCTTGCTCAAGGACACTTCGATGGGGTCAGGCAGAGTGGGGCTCGAACCTGCAACCCTGCGGTTGCCGAACCTCTGCCACCTGCACCACCACTGTCTGTGTGTGTGTGTGTTTGTGTGTGTGTGTGTGTGTGTGTGTGTGTGTGTGTGTTAGACATCTTCATATGCCATGTGCATGTATCTATGTGTCTCACCCCATGGTGTGTGTGTGTGTGTGTGTGTGTGTGTGTGTGTATGTGTGTGTGTGTGGAGATGCGTGCATGTGAGTGTGTGTGTGTAAGCTGACTGGGTCTCTCTCTCATGACTGTTTAAAGCCAGTTGTCACAAACAGGGTTTGTGTGTTTTTTTAAGAGTCTCCTGGGTTTTTTGGGTTGAGGTTTGACGTTGTTTGACTTTCTCTCCCTCTCTCTCTCCCTCCTCCTCTGTGTGTGTGTGTGTGCGTGTGGGTGGGTGGATGTTTACTACAAGTGTGTGTATGGGTGTTGTGCATGTAATGTCAAAGAGAACAGCTGTGCTTTCCTCCAGGGACAATATATTTTCATTAAAATCGTGTATGTGTTTTGTGTGTGTGTGCGTTTGTGAATGTGTGTGTGTGTCTGTCTCTAAATGTGTGCCTGTGTGTGTGTGTGTATGTGTGTGTGTGTGTGTGTTCACAGATGGAGAGAAACCTCCAGAATCCTTCACAGAGACCCCATGTCAGCCTCAGAGGAGGCAGATGGCTGTCAATGTGGTCCTCCAGGACTGTCAGTGTGTGTATGTCTGTGTGCGTGTGCGCGCGCGTGTGTGTGTGTGTGTGTTTGTGTTTATTTTGTACAAATCTGCCACATCAGTTTAGATTAGCATGCCATAAAAGAAAGAGACAGCCCAGTTCCTTAGCGATGTCCGATCAGATGATTTGTTTATCCTGGTTTATTCTGGAAGCTTCTGGTGTCAGTGGTGAGCATCTTGTGTCACAGCTGTGTGTCTGTCTATAATAGTGTCTGTTCCTGTTCTTTTAAGGATTGCATGTACTGGTGTGTGTGTGTGTGTATATACACTGTATGTTTGTGTGTCTGGGTAAGTTCCTGACACTCATGAGCTCACAGCTGCTCTGTCCCACGGGTTCTATTTAGCTCATCAGCAGAAATATCTCTATCTCTCCCTCTTTCTCCATCTCTCCCTCTTTCTCCATCTCTCCCTCTCTCTCCTTCTCTTCCTCTTTCTCCCACACCCTCTTCTTCTTCTTCTTCTCTCTCTCTCACTCTCTCTTCCTCTTTCTCCATCTCTCCCTCTTTCTCCCACACCCTCTTCTTCTTCTTCTTTCTTTTTCTCTCTTTCTCTCTCTCTTGCCCTCTCTCACCATCTCCCACTGTTTTCCCTTCAGCTCCATTCACACATCTGCCTCCTCCTCTCTTTCTGTCTGTCTCCTTCCCTCTATCTTTCATGCTGTCTGTGTATCACTCTCTCCTTCTCTCTCTCTTTCTCTCACTCTCTTCCCCCAGGTTTTGTTTAGGGCTTATCTGTCTATTTCAGGGGTGAGCAGTTAAATTTAGACAGAGAATCTTATCAGTGTTTACAGCCTTCACATCTCTCACACTTTAAACAGCTAACCCCCCTGTTTTGCATCTTCCTCTTTTTTCTCTTCTGCGTTCCCTCTTTTCTTCTCACCTTCCCTTCATTCCTTCCCTTTGCCTCCTTTATCGACCCTGTCATGTCATCACTCCATTCTTTCCACACCGTTTTCTCTGTCTCTCTCTCTCTCTCTCTCTCCCTCTCTCTCTTTCTTCTTGTTCACTTTGTCGTAATCACCGTGGAGACAATCAGGTAAGCTTCTCTCCTTTGCTGCGCCTCATCGCTTTGTTAATCCAAGCGTAAAACAAACATCCCATAATGCCGCTCTCCCCTCCAAACAAACACGCAATTAGACCGCACTACAAACCCCAATCAACTACACCGTGTGACCCTAATCCAATTGATGAATAATAATGATGAACACAACAGACTAACATGTTTATGCAAATTCACACAAACCTCCCCCTTTTTCTCTCTCTTTTTTCTGCTCTCTCTCTCTCTCTTTCTACCTCTTTCCCTCCCGGTGTAAGTGTACTCCCTCCTCCACTGCAGTAATAACCCAAGTGAGAGTTATGCATTATTTTCCTCTCTTGCTATCAGTATTCATTGTCCTGCTACATGCTGATCCCCCTCCTGCAAATTCCTCTCTCATTTCTAGCCCACCAGCATTTGGCAACACCCCCCGATAGACTGCAGCCAGTGTGGAGGGTGGGGTGAGGGTGGTGTAGGGTGTGGGGTGTGTAGGGTAGGGTGGGGAGGGGGTGGTGTGGGTTGTGTAGGGTGGTGTGAGGGTGGTGTGGGGGTGGTGTGGGAGTATAAACTCACTTAGCTTACATAAGCGCAGCTAAAGGCTGGTTTCTGTGGAACCGCAAGTCAGAATGATTGATAAAGCTGACTGGTCCAATTGCGTGCTCCAGAGCAGTAATAAAACAGATATACGTTTAAGGAGGCCTTCGGTGGTACAGTGCTTTCTCTCGGTTAAACACAGTGTGCTCTCTCCTTTTTTTCCCGTGCTCTGTATTAGCTATGCTGGATGTATTCTTTGGGTTTTTGTCTTTCACTTTGAAGTGGAATGAAATCTGGACTTGGCCACCTGCCAATGCTGTTTGTTGACAGGAGGAATCAGTCTTGTGGTGCATTGGTTGAGTTTATTTTTCCACACGCTGAGCATAAATTAATGGTGACTTTAGACAAAGCTTTGTGAAGATGAAGTTGTACAAAGAGGCCATTTTGGCATGAACCTCTATAATAGCTCAGCAGAATTCAGTCAAGTCAAAGTTTATTTATATCATTGCAACTTGCAAAAAAGAAATGTAAATTCAAAACAAATCCTGACAGATTCTGAAGTCTTTGTTGTTTATTGCTATTATGCAGAAACACGACGTACTACACCGCTGAGATCAGTGCACAGCTGGGACCTAAAAAGGACCTACTGTAGGTCCTTCTGCTGGCCATGGGTAAAATAAAAAAAATTCAGATGTAAGAGCAGAAAAAAACAAGGTTTACAGCCTTCACATCTCTCACACTTTAAACAGCTAGCCCCCCGTTTTACATCTTTCTCTTTTTTCCCATCTGTGTTCCCTTTTTTCTTCTCATCTTCCCTTCATTCCTTCTCTTTGCCTGGTAGGGTTTATTTTTCCACATGCTGAGCATGAATTAATGCTGACTTTAGACAAAGCTTTGTGAAGATTAATTTGTACAAATAGGCTATTTCAGCACAAACCTCTATAATAGTTCAACAGAATTCAGTCAAGTCAAAGTTGATTTATATCATTGCAACTTCATAGACCTTGTTTCAGATGTAAGAGCAGAAAAAAAGAAGAAAATTTACATGGATATTCTAAAGGAAATGAACATGGGGGTTAGGAAGGCGGCTGTCAGAGAATTTGAGCACGTAAGGAGAGATAGATAGAAAGAACTAGTGGTTCGGTGTCAGACAAGAGAGGAGGAAGAGAACAGAACTAGTGGTTCAGTGTCAGACATGAGAGGAGGAAGAGAAGAGAAGCAGGGGGGATAAGATAAGTATGTGGACACAGAGCAAATGAGTGTTGAAGAAATGGAGCTGAGAAAGAGAGGAAGAAGAGAAAAAGATAGGGGAGAGAGAAAGGAAATAAGAGGAGAGGGGGGTGGAGAGAGGATAGAGAGAGAGAGAGAGAGAGAGAGAGAGAAGGAGAGAGAGAGGAAGGGAGAGGGAGTGTGAGAGAGAGAGGGAGGGAGAGAGTGTGTGTGTGTGTCTGATAGAGAGAGAGGGAGGGAGGGAGAGAGTGAGAGAGGGAGGGAGAAAGAGAGAGAGGAGTAGCGGCAGTAGAAGTGTGCTGTTGTGCCTCGGAGGGAGCTGTCCACACACTGTGGTTCTGAAAGTGGAGCGCTGCTCTGCGGCACTGCACAGAAAAGAGGACAGAGAAGGAAAAAGAGAAAGCACCAAAGACAGAAAGAAAGAAAGAAAGAGAGCAAAGGAAGAAAACAGAATTTCTATTGAAGAGAGAAGAGAAGTGTGGATATCTCTGACAGAAAGACGTGAGCACTGGACTTCAGGGAGGAGTGAGAAATATGAGTGATCATTCCTTTATTTCCTCATTCAAAAAGTCGTTCTTTGTGTTGTGAGTTGGGGACGGAGAAGAAGATTCTGCCGTTCCTCTTGTTCCTTTTTTTGTTGAAAACAAAGTTCAACTGTGACAAAAGCTATCAGCACGCCGGAGGTGACAGTTTCTACCCCTGACTGTGCTCTCTCTCTCTCTCCCTCTCTCTACAGTGCTCTCTCTTTCTTTGTTATCTCTCTCTGCTCTCTCACTCTGTTGCTCCCTCACTTTTTCTATCTTGTGCTCCCCTGCTCTATTTCTCAATCGCTTTCTCTCTCTTTCTCTAGGGCACACATAAATTTGCCAGAGAGGAGGCGAGTGTGTGCTGTGTGCATTTGTGTGCGTGTGTCTCTGTGTTTGTGTGTGTGTGTGTGTGTGTGTGTGTGTGAAAGAGTGGGTTTGGGTAACGCAGAGACATCAAGAGCGGAGAGGAAGATTGGGAGGCACACAGAGAGATCATTGTCTGAGGTCTCACCAGACTCCCTGCTGGCTTTTCTGGCAAGAGCAAAGTGCAAGGAGCGTCTTTTGTCATTTGTCACTTTTTGAAACATTGGCTGCCGCATCTTTCTCTTTTCACCTCTTCCATTCACAAGATCAAAATCACTCACTTTGGATTCTCAGACTGTTCACTCAATTAATTGCTCTAAGAGCTCTTGACTATAAACATCGGATCACCATTGACGGACACTTCTGTCTTGGTCCTGCCTTCATCAATCCATCACCAATTGCTCTGGCCGACCTTTGAACTTTGACCTCTCTTTACCTCCCTCAGATTTCATCACCCCTCTCCTGTCTTCCTCCTGCGGTCAGGATGTCGCGCTGTGCCAAGCGCTGCAAGCGAGGGATTGTGAAGTTTGCCCTCTCTCTGCACAAGCTGGTGACGGGGACGCTCATCAAAGGTAGGTGTCCACCCATCCTGCCCCATGGCCAACACCTTTCATTGTGTGTCTTTTTCAATGTGCATACAGAATAACAACAAAACACTACTGGCATACACTTTGACATAACTGTGCAGACAATGACAGTGTTCCTAGTAGTTGTGACTCCATGAACGGTGCACATTCACTCAGCTAGGTCTTTGTGCATGCAATGAGTGGTGCTTTGTGTGTAAATGTGGGATGGAGTCTGTTATTGAAAACTGCTGGGTGAGGGGGTCAGAATTTGCTTTGTTTATGTTGCCATGGTGACAGCCAGTCACTAGAACGGAACATTCTGTCTCTCTGCCTCACGGTGCAGGCAGCCACAGCCACAGCTATGGGTTAGTCAGAATGACCCCCAAATCTACCGTCACACGTGTATGTAGTATCCGGTATTCATAATTGTGTGTGTGTGTGTGTGTGTGTGTGTGTCTACGCTTGTGTGTGTGTCTGAGCATCTCATTGTGTGCAGCTTGATCTGAGTGATGCTGTTGTGCTCCACCCTGTGCAAAATAACACCACAGTAAAAAAAAAAAAAAAAAAAAAAATCAGATTCCCTGTTGGTGTGTTTTTCTCAAAAAGGCTTTTGCATGTGTTTGCTGCTTTTACTGTGTTGAGATATGCTCTGCTTGTTACTGACGGCCTTCCAACAGATCTGCTGTAATGTGTAAGTAAGTGGATTAGTTAGGTGGGGCACAGGGCGGTTTGCTCTGCTCTCCTGCAGGTCTAATGAGTCCCACTTCAGTGCTGTTCATTTCCCCACAGCGTGACAGGGCCAGAGCAAAAGGAGATGGATGTTGTGATGCACTCGCTTGCAGCTGTCTGACACTATGTCTTCATCAGGGGGAACAGACCTTTTATTAGGGCAAGGAAGCTTTTAGTTGGTTTTCTGTTAGTCGGGTGTGGGGTCCATGGCTGTGTTTTTCTTTTTTTTAAATATATATTGTGTATCTGTGTGTGTGTGTGTGTGGTTGAAAAGGTGGTATATAACCGTAAGGTGGTATATAACCTTAAGGGAGATGTTATTCAAATGAACGTGTGTATGTGTGAGTGTGTGTGTGTGTGTGTGTGTGTGAGTATAAAAGTGGAAAAATAATCCTTATGTTGACATAATTCAAATTAATGTTCCGACTAGCACTACTCAATGCAGTAATACCACTAGGAATCAAACTACCACACACACACACACACACACACACGGGGTAAAAGTAGCTTAAATCTAGTTTGTTTTATAAATCTATGTGCACCATACACTACTAAAAAACTGCAGGGTCTTCCCATCTCCTCTGTCATTAGTCTATTGTATCTTGTTAGCTCTATTGCCTGTTGTGTATGATCAATGGGCTTTGCACGGCCATTTATTTGCACTCTCTCGGGGGCTACATTACTGTAGCTGCAGAGCATGGATTGCACAAGAGAAGAAGATATGCAATAGCACACCTGTATGAATGCACCGCTGATGAGTATTACTGACTGACTAATACAGGAATGTCCACTACAGAGTCTAAATGGACACGGGGCTGGAGATGTTTAAATGGAGAACGGGAGAGAGGGGAGACTGTGTGTGTGTGTGTGTGTGAGAGAGAGAGAGAAAGAGAGAGAGAGGGAGAGAAAGAGAGAGAGTAAGTAAGCATATGTATGTGTGTGTGTGTGTGTGTGTGTGTGTTAAAAAAGGACCACACACCACACACAGTCGTGTGTGTGTGTGTGTGTGTGTGTGTGAGAGAGAGAGAGAGAGAGAAAGAGAGAGAGAGAAGGAGAGAGAGGGAAAGTGTAAGTAAGCATGTGTATGTGTGTGTGTGTGTGTGTGTGTGTATGTGTGTGTGTGTTTGTGCTGGACAGTAGACTGCTTTATTACTATGATTCATTATCTCATTCCACTGAGCCTTTTGTCAGAAAGGCCAAGGCAAACATAAAGAATGTGCACTCGTGACTCGTGCTTATTTTACAGACAAAGGGGCTCGTTTGGTGCACAATACAAATGCAATGCATAGTCATCCACACGGGCAAAGGCACTGACTGAACTGTAACATGAAAGTCTGTCCCATGATTCATAGAAGCTAGAGATTACACATACTAAATAGCCAAACACACACACACACACACACACACTTACACACACACACACACACACGCACACGCACGCACACACACACACACACACACACACACACACACACACACACACAAGCAAGCATTTGCAAAATGGAAATTTCTCAAAATCAAGTGGATGCAAACATACATGCACACGCAAGCACGTGCAGACACACAGATGCGCAGACAATACACACACATGCGCACGCACACACACACGCACATGCACACACACACACACACACACACACACACATGTTCTCATTTCCTCTATGGCCCCTGGCATAACAGTGAGCATCAAATAGGGAGGGATCATGCAAGTTCATAGAGCGAGTCATGCATACCTTCAGGCTTCACCACACACACACACACGCACACACACACACACACACACTCACACAAGATGCATATACAAATATATATATATATATATATAATGCTTATCTCCTTTGCTCTCTTTTTCACCCATTTACTACTTCACTTACTCACTCACTCTCTCTATCTCTTGCTCTGAGTGCATATGGAGCATCATTTCCCATTTCCCTTTTATCCCGTCCAACCACACACACACACACACACACACACACACACACACACAGACACACACACACAAACATGCAAGGATTTCATGAGCTGGCTTTAACAGAGCTACAAGTCTCTACATGTCTCTCTCTCTCTCTGTGAATATAGTCATAAGCTCTATAGGACAATTTTGTCTTATATGTTTGTGTCCTTTCTCACGGCTCAAGGCTTAAAACACAGCAAGGGAGTTTTTACACATCAGCAAGTTTTAAATGTTCAATGCTTGGAATTTTTTGCATAATCGAACAGTGCAGTAGAGAGTAACAGGAAACGAGTGGGTGAAGTTCGGGAAATGGTTTTGGATAAGAATCAAACCCAAGCTCAAGCCCCCATGATTATAGCATTGACACCACAGCCAACTGCCTTCCCCCCTAATTATAATCCCAAGGGAGCCCTTCCCTCACCCATTTACATTTATGCATTTAGCAGATGCTTTTATCCCAAGCAACTTACATTTGTCAACTACCAACTACATCAGCCAATCTCCCCTGGAGCAACTTAGGGTTAAGAGCTTTGCTCAAGGGCACAACAGCAGCAGCCAGGATTCGAACAATTTCCAGGCTACTAGCATGCTTGCCAGGTTCCTTAACCATTATGCTACCACTGTTCCTACATCAGCCTTGAACCTTTAGTTTATGTCCTACTCCTTAGTACTACATCAGAGGCGTCAATGAGTCTCCTGGGTGTCTGACGAGCTTCTCTTACCTTAAATAGCCTGTGTTGTACCACAGTGTAATGAGATCGATGTTACTGTATGATCATTTTTTGGCAGCATGTTGTACAGTCACTTTTCTGGATTTAGCCTGATGTGTGTATGTGCGTGAAGCATGATTGGGTGTTTACGATGCCAGACTCCACTGTTGAGCCTTGTGGAGGCGTCACGGGTCTAATTCAATGACACGAACGAAGGCATTCACTTTACAACCCCACAGTCTACATCATCTATCCCCACTACCTGAACCCGCTAAGGCATCTACATTATGGGATATAAATACTTGCATCTCTGAGATGTTTGGCCACTATAAGAAACACCAAGCCAATGACTGGGGATAACTAGCGATAACAGAATTTTACACTGTAAACCTGGATATAAAAATGTCTTTTATTTATTAAAATGCATCTTGTGCATTTCAAATACATAAATAGTACTAAAAATATTTTGCCAAACTACATCTGATTTTCCCCTTTCCAACAAAATACAAATTGCAAAATATGTGTTTTGTAATTAAATACATATTTTAAATGCATTTAATACAAATAACCCACGTCTGTGTGACTTTGCCAAATAAACTCAGAATTCATGAAGTGGCACACACACACACACACACACACACACACACACACACCACACACACACACACACAATAAAACAAAATATGCCTGCAAAATCTCAAAAATGGGCAGAGGGGACAGATACTGCACCATCTGCAACTGGGAAAATCAGATTAGAACCAGATCATTTAGATAGAGAATGTGTGTGTGTGTGCAAGAGAGAGAAACAGAGACAGAGAATAAGAGAGATGTATCATCAAGTCATCAAGTTTTTGCACATATGTAACTATGGGTTACAGAAAGTGCCAGACAGACAGACGGACAGAGAAAGAGAAGGCAATAAGGTTGACTTACAGTAATTTTATAGGAATAGTCTTTCTTCTTTTACCTTAATTGTTGAATGGACTGCAGTGCAACACTCTTCTGTACCATGTCTAAATTACACCCCAACACTGCCTCCCAGTGGTCACTTTTGGTTACAACACAATCTATTTAGTCTCAATTTACTGTAAGACCTTGCAGGTCACATTTACAGTATTTCTTAAAAATATAAGTTTAAAAAGATACTGAAGCAAACCCACAAACTCACTATTGTATTTCAGATGTCATCCTTGTTTCTTTATGTAACTCTAAAGCATCAAAATCAATCAAGTAAATTTACAAATGGTGTAAATCTATTAAAAACATGCCATAGACAGATAGGTTGAGCTCTCCCCTCCCTTAAGTCCTCTCCTTCCCTCTGTCTCTCTTTCCGTGTGTGTGTGTGTGTGTGTGTGTGTGTGTGTGTGTGTGTGTGTGAGAGAGGTAGCTCTAGCTCACCTCCTTCTTCAGTGCTCTCAGAAAAACTCTTTGTAGGATTTGGGGGACAGATTGCTCTGCTTTGTGTATTTCCACTACACACAACAAGAGAACAGTAAGAAGTCTTTTTTTTAGTTTAAAGGTATAACAAGCAACATTTTATGCTGTTTTAGGTGTAATTTACCCGCTTCATAGTCACTTGGGTGGTTAAATGGCTCATGATGGGTTGAATGAAGGCTCTCTCTACTGCTTCTCCATCAATTCTCAGCGTTTGCAAGTTGACAATTGTGCCCCGATGTAAAACATAACCGAAACTGTTTAACCCATGAGCCTAATGAAAACCGTGTTTATTACCTTGTCAGTCAACATAACTCTATGGCTGCCGTTTCACTATTCATTCTATGTTGTACCAATCATTCTTGTTCTTATTCCTACTGACAGCGCTCTGCAGCTGCAAACAAGAGGGCTACGAGTTGACTGATCCCAGGCTATTACTTTGTCATTGTTAGCATTGCTGGCTGCATCTTTAAAGGGATACCAGGCCGCCAGGTTAATCTACCAGCTTCGCAGTCACATCGACGGTTAAATAGCTCATTACGGGTGCATGAAGGCTCTTTTGAAAACGCATGTCATATTAAACGAAACTGAACTGTGGAATTTTTAGCCTAATCGAACAGTGCAGTAAACTGTGTTTATTACCTTGTCATAACTCTTTGCAAATGATCGCTGGTTCCTGTCTTTTTTAAAAAAGTAAATCCACATGGATTAGTGAGAATGTACAATGATGTGACATTTTTTTTTTTTTTTTAAATCGGCACCTGTTTGGGGAGCTCTGAAGGGTAAACAATAGCAGGCTTGCCTGGTACCGCTTTAAATGTGCCCAAATAATGCTACTGTCACTCTTTTAGTCATCACAGTAGTTGTCTCTTGCATGGTCCACGTCTCACCACTAGAGGTCAGTATTAATACAGCCATACCTAATACCTCTATTAGCCAGACCACAGCTATTCACCACTGCAGTTCCACATTTTGTCACCAGAAGGCAGTCACTTCCACTTCATGTATCTTGCTCCCAAATCTGAATTTTACCAGGTACGCGCTCCATCGAAGCAGAGCTTAAAATTTAACATCACTGTCAGTATTACAATTTTAATGTGATTTGTTCTTCAAAGACAGAATTGTCTGAGAGGAGATGTGTGAAGAGAGGTGGAAAAATAGATGCCTTGAGAGACCTTATCTGAACCGACTTCATGAAATTGCAATGAGACCGCAATGATTTAATGACGCTTTTCATGAGTCTGGTCCCAAAACACAGGAAATTATTACATTATCATTAAATCAAACATTAGTGTCACTGAATCCCGAGTGTATATTATGGCTATGTGTCAGACACAGAGGCACGTGTGTGTGTGTGTAGTATGCACACACTTATGCCTCTGGAGCGAGTGATAGAGTGGGACATGAAAGGGTGAATAAAGAGAGGAGAGAGAGAGAGAGAGCGAGAGCTGTAAAGTGCAGTGACAGCAGTTCATCTCCCTGTGGGGTGTCGCTCGTGCAGCCTTTGATGGTAAAATGATAAGTCATCAGATTTCACTCCCACGGAGGCAAGCCCTCTCTCCTGTGGGAACATGGCTGTCTCTTCAGCTCCTATAAGTCATCTCGTCACCGGCTGTGTCTTTGTCTGTGTGTTCCACGCTAAGTTCATACCTGCTCACCTGCATTACTTACCTGCTTGCCTGTCTGTCTGTCTGTCTGTCTGTCTGTGTGTCTGTGTGTTTGTCTGTCTGTCATTTCCCATACATATTTGGTGGTTTGTCTCTCTTGGATGACATACCGTTCTGTCTGTCAGCCTGTGTGCTTTCCTGTTTGTCTGTCTCTCTCTGTTTCCATGTTCATGTGTTGGTTTATCCTTTCTCTGTGTGTCTGGTCAACTTGTCTTTATACTGAGAGAGCTCTCATTATTGATTCTCCCACAAGCCGAGCGTTGGCATGAGCTGACAGTGCCCTCTCATCTCTCTGGCACACGGACATGAGTGCGCTGACAGATGGCGGCATGGCACAAGCGCTGTGCTTTCAACTTTTCTGACACTCGACGCAGACACACTTTCTCACACTCCCCTCCATTAATCTGCCAAGTGTCATCTGTGAGTGGCTCCACGGAGCTGAGTGGAGTCAGGCATGTTGTGCGGCTCCTGCCCCTGAGGACTGAGGTGTGTGTGGAAGCATGCCCTCCACACAGACCAGACGGACCATGTCCGGACGGGCTTGTCCGTCTATCAGTCAGTCAAGCTTATATATACTGTACTTTCAACTCAACTGACTTTTATGTGGGCATCAATATCTGGATAAATGTCTGATTTACATACATAAACACCATTTATAAGCTTTTTCTTCATGAGCATTTCCCCATAATCTACTGTAATGCAATGTATGGATTCCAGTGCAATGTATGCATTACAATCAGTAATACTGGGGGGAACTACACTACTACACATAGCTTATGCAATAAAGCATCACTTTACTTACAGCATTAACTCCACGTGGAAAGGAATTTGTTACTCTGCATTAATTGCACGTTACCTGCTGTCACCTGAGATGCACTGTCACATGATGAACAATAAGATAACAATAACATAACAATAACATAAAAAATCATTTGCTCACATACAAGAACAAATCCCTATCCTAATAAGGAACTATATATGTGGATGAGGAACCACAAATGCAACAGAAAATTTGGATGATAATCTGCCCAAACACTGCAGTCCTTTGGATCAGGATGGCCATCTTTTTTTTTTTTTAAGGAGAAATCTGGTGTGAACAATTCATATCCCTGTTGTTCCAGGTCACCATTTGATGCCAGTAGGATTGATTCACACTGGACGTCTCTTTTAAAAGTATAATTGTGGGCTCCTCTTGGCTTTTATCAGATAGGACATTAGAGGGATGACGGGAAATGACTGGGGGAGAGAGATGGGGATGCACCAGGTTATGACCCCAGGCTGGAATTTTGGGCGGTGGTAGTGTAGCGATTATGGAACCTGGCTAGCATGCAAGTACCCAGAAAAGTTGTGGGTTCGAATCCCTGCTGCCACCGTTGTGCCCCTGAGCAAGGCACTTAACCCTAAGTTGCTCCAGGGGAGTTGACAAAATGTAAGTCACTTTGGATAAAAGCGTCTGCTAAAATGCATAAATGTAAATGTAAGTGCAATTCAGGTTCAGCCAGTTGCACCATGGCGCCCTCTAGGGGTGCACATCTACGTGAAATCTGCCTTTATACTGATCTGCCATTGACCTTTCAGTTGTTACAGTTCTAAAGACCCAGCCAATGTCAATCAAACAGCTAATCAAGAGGTTAGTAATTGGTCTGCTAGTAGTGTTAGTCACTCCCAGTGGTTTGTGTCAGGTAGAGGGTCTGTGTGGTAGTGTGTGTCAGTGTGGTGTGTGTTAGGTAGTAGGTCAGTGTGATGTGTGTCAGTGTGGTGTGTGTGTTTGGTAGTGTGTGTCAGTGTGGAGGTGTCAGGTAGTGTGTCAGTGTGGTGTGTGTCTGGTAGTGTGTCAGTGTGGTGTGTGTGTGTGGTAGTCTGGTGTGTATCAGCAGTGTAAGAGGGTGTCAGTGTGTGTTCGGGGGTGTGTCAGTGTGGTGTGTGTTAGCGAGTGTGTCAGTGTGGTTTGTTGGGGTGGTGTGTGTCAGTGTGGTGGTGTGTTAGTGAGTGTGTCAGTGTGGTGTGTGTCAGATAGTGTGTCAGTGCGGTGTGTGTCAGTGCAACAATCAATCAGCATGAGAGGGAAAGTGGAGTGCTTTACAGCTGTCTGAGTGTCGTGTGTGTGTGTGTGTGTGTGTCTGAGTGGCGGTCCTGGGCTCTGATTGGAGGGCTATGGCCTGCGACATGAGCAGCAGCAGCCCCTCTGAGTTTCATGACAGCTTTATTAAAGCAGGAAGGCAGCCGAGCTCACACTGCCGGGAGGCCAGCATCACATTGTCCCCTCCGATCACCGCACGGCTCGCCACCTCCGCCAGAACCGCCACGGCCACTGTCTGGAACTTTCCGAGACAAATTTGACCACTTCTGCTACATAATTGAGAAGAATTCTAGAAGTGCTTTCTGTGGTGGATATTCAGGTGTGTAATGGATGGGTTATGAGGTGGTTATTCAGGTGTGTAATGGATGGGTTATGAGGTGGATATTCAGGTGTGTAATGGATGGGTTATGAGGTGGTTATTCAGGTGTGTTGTATAGGTGGGTGAAAATCTATCCCTATCTGATCATTGATGACACCATCCACAAGGAAGAAGCTATCAGTGTTGCTACGACTTGTGCTGTTTCAGCATATAGAGCAATCCCGTATAGCGTTCATTTGAGGAAAGGATTTGAATTAAATGATCTTTTCTTGTCCATTGCATAATTCATGCTAGATTCACAGCTCTTACAAAACAGGAGGCCTTGGAATTATAAAGAGCCCTATTTAGCATGCTGGCAATGCCCAGGGGAATTTAAATGAATGCTTCCAGTGCAAGGCCTCCTGTCTATACCTTCAAACATATAGCAGCCTACTCAGAGTCCACCTGCATTTCTATGTGTCTTAACTATCACTTGTAATGAACTGTGTGTGCACATGCCAAATTTGCAACCCCCCAAAATAGGCAATTTAATTTTTTTTCAGGGTGTCTGCGGGGTTGTAAAAAGTATTAAAAAGTAATGAATCAGCACTGTGAAAATTAAGGTCATTAAAAGTATTAAAAAGTATTAGTTGCCTTTTTAAGAGGTATTATTTTTTCAGTGCTGTTCGGTGCAATGAAAGGTCCAGTAATTTGGTCTGCATGCTGAAGAAGCCATGTATCCTAGTTTGGCTGTGCATAGTTCACTGATGTAATTAAAACAGAGCAGGGCTGAACTTTGGCACATAGCTTACTTCACAGGGGGCAGCGGTCTTGCATTTTCTTGGGTCAATGCTTTTCTTGTTCATACTCATCCAAAATAAAACATAATTTGCTGATAGTTTCAGGTTGCAAAAGTTCATCTTTTTTTCTGCCGTGTTGAACACATGGTGCAGTGGATGTGTGAACTGGTCATCAAACATTTTGCTAATGAAATAGCACATTTACTTTCTGCCTAAATTGCATTTCAGTACTATCAGTACAGTTCAGTACTTTGTTAAATGTACTAGACCTCAGCTTCTTGTTACTTAAATTTGGTAATTCATATTCCTATCAGATCAAAATATTTTGAATAATTAAGTAGATTTTCTACATAAGGGCCAAAACACTGTAGACGCCCAGATCTTAAGTAGACTATTTTCATTTCAGGCCAAGATGTCTCAGTACAGTTCACAAGAAAAGTGAAATAAACAATAGTTCAGAGTCAATCAACTAGAGCTCTGTTGTTCATACCGATGGCACCCTGCAACCTCAAACGCCAGTGCTACAGGTTGATTGACTCTGGCCTGTTGCTTTAAGAAAGCCCTGCTACTGAAGTCATCAGTCTGAATATTGCTCAAGATTAATGCAGCCGACCATAGACTGTGATGGTAATATTACTCTCATATCAGTTTTTTGAAATGTACATATGCAGGGCAGCTTTGTTTTGATATCACTGCCATTGCATGTTCTTCTACTTTAGGCTAAAATGTTTAAACTATAATTTTATAGTTTAGCCAAGTGTTTTTGTGTGCAATCTGGTGTTTTTTTGTCGTTGTTGCATGTTGTCTGATAACTACCCATATCCAACCATACCTGCCACACACACACACATACATACACACATACACACACACACACAGACACACACTTGCGCCTCTCATGAGACTCTGCGCCTCCACCCACGTAACAAACCCCATTTTACTGTAATCTCTGATGATGCTTTGAGCCACCAGACCTGACCCACAAGGGACTCCTTGCTGGCCTGTGGGGGCTTCAATGTTTTGCAGTGGTGTTAAAAAGTATGAGATTTAACCACAAGATCTAGGCTAAACAGTGAGAGAGAAACAGTAACCCAGGCAGACATGTAACATTATTTCATGGCCTTCAAGAGACCCTCCCAAAACTAATGACACTACTGCGAGGAGGAAACATAACAACATGACAAAGAGGTAAACATAACATGACAACATGGAAGATGAGAGACAGCTAGCAGAATCATGCCAAAAGTTGTCATGGGAACAGAGCAGGAAATGGACGTCTGGATTGGTAAATGACGCACCCAGACTAGTGTTACACTGTTTTGTAAACTAATGAAATAGTTTCAGGATTTTCTCTCAAATTGTCCTTTTTCATATGTGATTCCCATGGTCCCTGGTTTGTTTTCTTTTTTGTCAAAGATTGCCCCTTCACTCTAAGTGTTGTCGGAAGCCTGGCGACTCACTGCCCATAGCAGGGGTCTAAATGTCATCCAATCTCAGGGTACTCTCCCCACGCTCAGAACACCCTGAGGCAAGGTGAGAGACGCACTGAATCATTCATACACCCAGAGTAAATATTTCAGTTCCGATCAAATATGATCTCCAGTGGTCACCGCTGATCTGGGCTGTTCCATTATCTCTCCATGTCTTAACTTCAACTGCTCTTTTTAGAACTGTAAATTGCCCATTTAGATCATTTGGCTTTAATTGTCTGCCACACTTTTGCCACACTCCTACCTATT